>JABXWE010021868.1:0-36637 GCA_014611495.1 Limonius californicus | reverse complement strand
ATATATATATATTTATTTATTGTTGTGTATACCCCCACTTTACTTAATACGTTCAGCAAACAAAGCAAGAAATTATTGAGAATAACGTATTAAAATTAATGAAGGTAATTCACATCCAACACCACGACAATAGGAGACTCTCAAGGGTAATATGCTGTATTACGGACTTGTAGTATACTATGAACCTATTTAATTTAGACAAAGTAATAAATGTTCAATAATTTCCATAAATGAAGTCTGAATTTACAATCCATTACATGGATGCTCCCTAGTTTTACAAATTTTAAAATTACAAATTAAAGAAATAATAAACACAACTGAATCTTCTCGATTATATTCAAATCTTAAGTTTAAAGTATCACCAACCTTGTTCGACACCACAAAAACTAATCATCAACCTGTTTCTTCAGTAGATCTTTCCAAACTGCCTCAACACACTCCTACCAGCTGCCCAGAGTTTTATCAACCTCCACCTCGGCTCAGACTGGAACTCTTTCCAATATTATCTTCTTTCCAATCTTCTGATTGAACTTTAACTCCTACTAATTTCTCTAACTTTTCCAATTCAAAGTATATCCACCACTCATTAAAAATTTTATTCTCCAGCTTAACCTTTACAATCTTCTATGTAGAAAAAGTCGTTTAACAGCTATTCTATACTAAAACTTTAATGCCATGTCCATAAAAACATCCTTCTTTACTTCTCACAATTTCTCGTCACTAATTAAATGTTAACTTTTTATACAAGATACGTAAATGCACACCTGTTACTTTTTTCAAATTTTTATCGTAAGTAATAAATAAATTTTCATTTTTCCCTCCTACCAATAAAAATCAACATTTTCGAAGACAACCTCCTATCTACAAATAAATTACATAATATCTAACAACCATCGGATACCGCATGCAATGGATAGGAATTACTAATCATTCCTTTCTACTCTAAAGAAAATAAATAAACGATCTAAAATATGTTTTCGAATAGCTTTAAGCCGAAAAGGAAACAGATTATAGAAAGCTTCAAATCCCATCACACATCATCCCTGATTTATTATCATCAGTGTAAGATTTATTGAACAAAAATAAAATACTGAAGCACCTTCACACCCCAATACGATATCACAACAATATATACATATAAATATTTAAAAAATTGTCAAATTTACCAAATAATTTGATATGATGAAAATACAAAGTGCATATAATCGCAGTAAAATTTACGCCCCTTCGTGTACATCCTTCTTTGAATACGTTTTTCCGCTTGGGGAGCAGGAAATTTAAGAATATACGCTATAGAGCGTATTTAACGTCAGCATACTATAATAATTTATATAACTATATTGATTACATTCGTTTTTAGTGATGCTGTGAATTTTATAATATATAGTCGCTTACGACATATTAAATAGTTATGAGTATGACTATAGAACAATAATTGTGCCCATTCATTATGTAAATGTAGCAAAGATATAATTTTAAGTATTGTCAAGTATCATGTAAATGAGTATGGATAATGCTTATTAACTATATTGTACAAAAATTATCTGTAATTGATATCGAATCCTAATAGTATATTATTATACGAGTTTCATAACGGGCTTATTGTAGCACGCGTGGGTTTGGGGCACGACGAGCGTAGCGAGGAGTGCTCCAATGGAACAAGTGCTACAATGCCCGTTATGAAACGAGTATAATATACTGTTTTATCTACTTTGAGATACTTGTTATGTAGAAATTCAAAATTTCTGATAGAGTTTGTGGTTATGTATATTCGACATCTGACATTTGTCGTTTTATGACCAAAGTGAAAGCAAATGTCACCAATCTTAAAAACCAAAAAGTTACCAAAAACAGTTTAATAATAGAGGATTTTATTACCAAAAACAGTTTAATAATAGCCTCCATTATTAAACTGTTTTCGGTATCATAATGGACCTATTATTAAATCAAAGTAGATAAACGACATTTATTAAATTTATAATAAAACAATTATATTGCAGACTTTTATGAACAATAAAACCTGAAAATTACGTTATTTATTTTGTTGTTCCTATTACTCCTCTTAAACTTTATGTGATTGTGACTCACATCAGATTGATTATTCTCTTTTGAAGAGTTTTTGGTAGAAACGCTAAATTCCATTGCGCAACCTTACCAATTACTAATATGACGGATAAATGCAGCCCAGAAAAAAGTTTCGAGGTCCTTGATCTTCTGAAAACGCAAGAGAAAAGAGAAGTTTAGGATACATTGTATGTAAAGCATCGTTGATAATATGAATAAATTAATGCTCACATTAATATTTAATAATTGTTTATCACACGCACCTTCATATAATTTAATAAGGTTTAAAATGTTTTTTTCATGAGACGTAGGAGTAATACCTTTACTCCTACGTCTCATATAAGATATATAAGATAAAATCAACTATTTTACAAGCAGTTTAAATGGAAAATTAGGATAGGGGTTTGAATCATTATAAGCCGTGCGAGAACAATTACTCCTACGTCTCATGAAAAGAACATTTTTTTTCAAGTCTTGGTACATGTTGATTTGAGACGATTTGGTTTATTTTATGTTTGCCTTACTTTGTAATACTTACTGTAATTATGAAATAAATATTTGATAAGGCAAAAATAAAATTTGAGGCGCCTTTAATTTACTGTTATACAGGGTGTGAATTTGAAAATGTACAATGTATTATATGTAGGAAGTAACACGAGGTATTGAAATTTCTAGAAACGGTTTCTACAATATGGAGGCGGAATCAGCATGACGTATAAGATAACCTTCCCCACTGAATCTCTAGCTACCCCAACAAAAAAAATGAAATGATATTACCCACTTTGTGATAACTTATTGAATAGCTCTTACAAAATGATATTCAATGGTAGCAAAAAAATTTTACCTGATTTGTTTCGGTAAAATTAAGAACAAGAGGTTCAAAACCAAATCATATAATTAAAATTTTAAAATATTATTTTTAATGATAAAAATGATAGCCATTATTGTCTAGGCAACAGTAAAGTCTATTTTCAAATTCTCTTGTACAATGGTGTGAGGCTCAGTTTTGTAGACACTAGATTTTAAGTGACCCCATAAAACGAACTCTAACTTGGTCAAATCTGAAGATCTTGAAGGCCATTCAAGTTTTATAAACAAATCAACTAAATAAATGTTTGCTACCATTTAATATTATTTTGTAAGAGCTCTTAAATGAGATATCGCAAGGTGGGTGATACCATTTGAAACTTTTTTGTTGCAGTATCTAGAGCCTAAGTGGTTGAATAATGGGGAAGGCTGCCTTATGAGTTATGAAGTTTCCATCTTCATGTTGTAGAAATTATTTCTACAAACTTTCAATACTTCTTTTATTTTCAGATAACACATTGTATGTTTTCAAATTGATACCCGGTATAACTATGTACCTCATAGATTATTCTCGTTTTCGATACGTTAAATAAAATGATCATAACGACGCGTATACATAAGTAACCGATTTAATACAAATTTGTTTACAAAATATTAATATTAGCAAATAAAGGTACATATTATTCCTAACTAATTATAATTGAGTGGTACTTGTTTCTTGTACACTTTATTTTGTTTTTATGTGTATTACTTGGGTGCACGTACATATTAATTATGAAGTTAATACAAATTAATACAATAGTTGCTGTTACTATGTAGATACACCCTTTAACATTATTACTGACAGTATTAAGGAAAACATAAGAATCAGGATGCAGAAAATAAATTTAATTTCTGCAACTGTAGAATAGTAGATGTGTATAATAATATATAAATCCGAAACCGAATATGAAGCTGTGAGCTGATACAAAATGTGTATGTAATCTGCTAATGTAATGTAAACGATTGTTTTATTTGTTTAATTCTTTTCAAATATTAATATGCTTTTTAAGGAATGTTGTAATAGAGAAATACACGTTACAGATATTTGTATCCACGTTTGGTACCTAAAATTGACTTACACAGTACAGTATAGGCAACTAAGTTGATACCTAAATGTTACGTTAATCCACTTAATCTACATCGTTAATGTCGTATTCGTATTTGTTATTTATTATTGGCTGAATTGTCTCATGCAGTGTTCTAATGCATAAACAATTTTAGACGGTGGTGTGGTGGAAACAAATATCTTAAATCTTGATCATGAAGAAAAACCCATTTGTCTGCACTGCAATAAGCAATACAAGAACAAAAGCTCTCTGAAAACCCATCTGAGATTAGACTGTGGAAAAGGAAAGGGATTTCGGTGCAACTTGTGCTCTTACAGCTGCAAAAGAAAATATGATATGAAAACGCACCGTCTTGTAAAACACAACAAACTCAATTTCAAATTGAATCAGTAAAATGTGATATACTTTAGTTGTATTATTAAAAAAAAATAAAACTTTGGATGTTTCCCATAAAATATAAAAATTCCTGAAGATTTTTATTAAATGCAGTATGTTTGGCTACATGTTTTAACTTTAACTCCATTCTTAATTCTCACTTAAGTTTGAGGACGACTCTTTAAATAAAAAAAACATGTTGGTTTAATATTACGATGATGGTTCATCAATTATTGTCCCTAACATAAAGGCATTGGCCGACAAATAATTTTTTCTAGCAACGTCAGTTATTGCATTAATATATGCCAAGTCACAGTTGCCTATCTTCCTGTTTATAAAAGTTATACATTTAATATTACTGTGGTGCTGGTGTTTTTGTTCAAACGGAAAAATTCGACAAAATTTTTATGGTTAAATATTTTTTTAAGAAGGGTTTATCATGCAGTCATATCAAGCAATTAAGAATTGGTGCCGGGGGGATTGCAAATTAAGAAGGAAGTCGTATAAACATGCACCAGGTGCTGGGCCACCAAAAACTGTTGTCACTCAAGGAAATATTGATTTGGTCCATGATATGGTCCTGAATGATTGGAGAATTACGGTCATATATTGCTGAGATATGTGGATTTTCCTTTGGAAGCGTTGAGAAGATTTTGCATGAGGAATTGGGTCTGAAAAAAGTCTGCGCACGATGGATTCCGACAATGTTGTCATCTGATCAGAAGCAATTTGATATTAACGGACACGGTTTTGGATGGATTTTTGGAAAGATGTGTAACTGTAGATGAAACCTGACCAGAGTATGGAATGACGGCATCGTGGTTCTCCGCCCCGACAAAAGTTCCGTGGGACTGCAGTGGTCGGAAAGATAATGGCAACAGTGTTTTGGGATTCTGAGGGACTTCTTTTTGTTGATTATTTACCACGTGGCCACACAATAAATTTTAGAACAACAGTGACTTTCACCCGTTTCTTATATTAAGGAAACATCTTCGGGGAGCTCATTTTTCGGACGATGCAAAGATGATGGCTGCTGTGGATGAGTGATTTGTACTCCAGGACAAAGAGTTTTTTTCTAAAGACATTGAAGCTCTACATTATTGTTATCCTAAGTGTGTTAACCTTTTAAGGGATTATTTTGACAAATAAAGTTGTTTCAAATGCCATTTGCTTCTACATCAGGGACAATAAACGGTGAACCACCCTCGTATATTACTGTAAACGTATTATACATTCAGTATTTCATATAGAACGACTTAAAGTTTCATGTTTTCTCCATCTTGACTGTTAATATTAATATTCAAGGTGCTATTCCATGCAATCTTCCTTTTTAGTTAATACCAAACATATCAATGCATGTACCGGCTGTAACTAAAGTTTATGGTAAACTATTCAAAATATTTCTTGTAAGTATTATGTCGAACATTCGATGTTCGTGAAATATACCATACGATTGTCAGCGGCGTTATACGATCGGGTGAAAAAATGTCATGTGACTACTGTCGAAAGAAGAAAGTTCCTGAAATAACTGTACTGTCGTTTAAGCGTTTGAGACTGTTTAATTAATAAAAGGGATATTGTCCATTTTGAAAATAAAGTTTGCTTCTACTCTTCTAGCATCGAAAAAGATTTTTCGCAGTGTTAAGTAGTTTTAAAAAAGATTTTACATTCTATATTTCAAATTGACTTGTTTTTGCTTTATTGGGATCCATTTGTCCCTTTACTCGACGTATATAAGCATGCCCAAATTGTATTGGTGTTAACGAGCATTAGATGTTCAGTTGTTGCTTCAGAAATAATATCACTACTCAGGCTGCATATTTCATAACACTGTCCTCTTTCAATATATCACCATTACAACTTCCAAATTGTAGTTCTCTTCCAAAAGTATGGCTGCGAATAACATTCACGCAATAATGTGATGTTTCCAGTAATTTCAGTCGGGGCTAAATGTCTATCTTCAAGCTGCTGATATTGGTTACATTCAGCAAAATCAATTTGACATAACAGACTTCGTGGACTTCTCATCACATGGAGAGTAGCTGAATGTAGTTTTATTTTGTTTTTGTTTTCCCTGAACTTATGTATATGTTTTTAATTCATTTATTATTGAATTGAACAGAGACGGTGGTTCAAATACTTAAAACTGTGGAAAATCTGTTATCACCACGATATTTAAAACACCTTAATACGTATTTCGGCATCCAAGTTACCATCTTCAGTGGGAATTTGAGCTAACTAAAGTATATTGGCTGAGGAATACCTCTAGCAATAAGTTCTTCCCCAGATCAACAATGGAAGTCCAATTCTAATCTATTACAAACAAAGGCTTAACTACAAAAAATGCCTGTTTGGGTTTCGTTACGCTTAACCGATTAAGCAATTATTTTTAACAAATGAATTGAATCTGAGTTAGGAATTGGGCCACTATCTGAATTTAACAGGAAATACATTGGGCAACACTTGATTTATCAAACCTATAATTGTTTAAGTGAGCTATATGTTCTTTAAGTCTAATCTCAATATTACGTTCTGTTTGTCCAATATATTATCGATTACAGTCAATTTCGTAAAACTATGACTTTTGTAAAGTTTTCACTTTATTTTTGGGGGTTTCTGACAAGTTCCCAATGTTGTTATTTAAACAAAATACAATTCTCGAATTGATTGTGTTGCATATTTTATCAATCCTTTGGTTAAGGGATGGAACGGAATTTTGATAAAGTTTCTGCTGTTTTCAAAGTCGTAGAATTACGAATATGTAATTTTAGTTAATGTATCCTAATTAAATTATCAGTAACGTGTGATGGGAAAACATTGTAGTTTACTTAAAAAATTATAGGTTTGATAAATCAAGTGTTGCCCGACATATTTACGAGACAGGACACGGTATAAAACTGGAAAATCATCTTAAATTGATAAAGCGAGTGTGTCTTCAGTAAGAAAATTAAATTGCTGAGAGCATCCATATTTTCAGAAATAGGGAGGATCTTTAAAATTTAGATAGTGGCCCAATTCCTAATTCAGATTGAATTAAATTGTTGAAAATAACCCTTTAATTGGATAAACGTAACGAACCCTTATGACGATTTAACATTTAAGCATTTCTTTGCTAATAGATTAGCATTGGACTTCCATTGTTGACTGGGTGAAGGACTTACCTCTAGAGGTATTCCTCAGCCAAATTACTTTAGTTAGTTCAAGTTTCTACTGAAGATGGTAACTTAGTTGCTAAAATGCATATTTAGGTTTCCTAAATATCGTGGTGGTAATGGGTTTTCCAAAGTTTTAACATTTATTAAATATTAGTGTTGCATGTATACATAGTTGATTTATGCCTACATCAAGTTTTAATAAAACATAACTTTTTGAGAAGTGTATATGTACACTAAGTTGTTAAACTGGATTCTCAGTTGGAGAGCATCAGGAAGGAATTGTTTAGTAAAGTAATTCATTAACTATTATACAGTGGATCAATTCCTGAATCTATGAGCAATGTCTTAAGACTTAAGGTATTGCTCAGCTCTTGGATGTATTATCTCCTTATTTATAACGCAGAGCATATATCTGGCATCTCTTGTATTGAAAGTTCTTATTGTAATGTTCTATTCTAATTTTGTTGTTTTCAGATGCAGAATTTACAATTTCGCCGATTCTAAACGAGTGTATAATTTGTAATAAACGATACAAAACCAAGTATACCTTATGGAGACACATAAAGCACGAATGTGGTAAACAACCGCAAATGAAATGCTCTGTATGTGGGTATTCCACCTATTACAAAAGCAATTTGGAAAGACACAGAATAAAACATCTAATTAAACCTAAGAATTCGTGTGATAATTAGATATAATTAAATCAATACTTGAATTGTTATAGTGTGTAGTTTTATTTTATGCACATTATTAATGTTTTTAATGCCCACGTTTGTATTTAATAAATTTTTATAATAGCCGATTAATTGTTTATTAACTACTAAAGGGTGAATAACTGTCCGTCTCATATATGTAGGTACTTTTACTGTTTTTAAGAAGTAACATATCTGGAAATAGTTACTGCATGTGAGAGACGCAAAACATACTATATTGAAGCTAATGGAGAATCCTTTTGTTGTCCAAAAGTTTTTACGATAAAAAACACAATTCTTTAAAAACGTAACATTTCGGAAGGTCTTTCAGGAAAGTACTTTTATGTATAAAACTCTTGCTTTGTTCTAATAGTTTACACGCCCCTATGTTATGTTTACCTAAGAATTTTTTTCTAGGTCGGCCAGTGGGATACGTTTGCGCGAATTGTAGGAAATGGTACAAGTACAAGTCAACTTTGTGTCGCCACATGAGATTAGAATGTGGAAAGGCGCCGTCTTTTAAATGTCCTTATTGCAATCACAGCACAAAGCAAAAGCACAGCTTGAAGAAACATGTTGTCACGCGACATCAAGAAAGAGTAATAGAATTTCAAGACTTTTACAAAAAGAACGATCTTACAGCTGGTTGATTAAAACATGTTATTATTTTTTAAGAATACAAGAAATAAAAATCTGAATTGGCTCATTCTCATTTGCAAATCTGTTTCTCTTATTTATAGATGTACTAAATTTAATTTATTAAAAACCCGATGAATATTGATAACTAAAGAAGGTAGAAGCACGGTAATACACGAAAAGGAAACATGAATACATGGGAAATACAGTGCTTATTGTGACTACGCTATTGTGTGTGTTTATCATAACAGTTTGTAGACAAAATGGCTGTTATCAAACTGTAGTTAATAATTCACTGGTTCTTGAACTATACGAACCCTATTTTTTGTAACATATTTCACAGACTGTTAATTTTCAGTGCATGGAATCGGAAGTAACCCAAATTCGTCCGAATCTGAGTTTATGTGTGTGTTTAAAACTGTAATATTTTGATCAGCGAAGAGGCCTTATTCTAGGTATTCTTCAAATGCCATTCTCGTTAATATAAACAACCAACAGTAAATCCAGCACGGCAGAACAACTATTCTATAATGTTTATTTAAATACCTACGGAAAAATAAAAATCCTGTAACTGCCATTGGCTTGCATAGTTGTGCCTCAGAAATGTTACATATCTCTTAAATTTTTGTAATAAAATAACTCTTAGGATGCACTACAACTCATGTTTTCGCTATAATCAAATATGAATTGAAGCGGCCATGGGCTAGAGGCTAGCGCGTTAGACTTCTACCCTGAAGGTCCTGAGTTCAATTCCCAGTACGGAACATCGGATTTTTAACAGCCGTTCTCCCTCGCAAGGCAATAGCAAACCAGGGAGGTATTCTGCCTAGTAAATCTTCTCTAGAGTAGAAGTGTTTAGACTTCCCGTAGTTCGGAACCCACGTTAAGCTGTAGGTCCTCTATGTCTGAGGCACTCTAAACGCGCAACACAGACATAGGAGAAAAGATCGCTACGTCTGGTAAGAGACAAAGCACTCTAAGAAGAAATATGCATTTTTTACAATTATTAAGAAAGCACAAACCATAAGAAATTATTATTAGTTCTTGTCTTCACTCTTTTATTCTACTTTAATGTTTTTTTTTGTTTTTAATACGTAATTTTTCATATTAAGTTAAAAACGATTATCCGTATGCAATGGTAGTCAGCTATATAAAAATACAAATATGTTGTCTACCGGTGCTATATCTATCCAAACATAATAGTATTCCTTGGTAGAAAATTCTGGCATCGATTTTGCACAAGGCTTAAATGTTAATTGGCCTCCTTTTTTCAGGTCAATTGGATATTTATCCATGTTCAGCTTGCAACAAAATCTACAAACAGGATTCGTCACTCTACAGACACAAAAAGTGGGAATGTGGAAAAATTCCTCAATTTCGTTGCATCATGGAAAATTGTCTCTTCAAAACTAAACAGAAAAGCAATTTGAAAAAACATATTGTCCTGAAACACAATCCAGGAGCAGTTAATTTATTCAAACACTTGTAACTTCAATTAGTTTTATTAAGTAATACAGAAATAATGACCTCTTGTTACAATTCCTTTCTATGAAATAAATTCCACACATACGATTTGTTACATTATGCTTTAAGCATATGAGCATCACTGGATTCAATGGAGACGGTGGTTCAAGTAATTAAAACTTTGGGAATCCTGCCCCACCGCGACATTTAGAATACCTAAATACGTATTTCGGCAACTAAGTTGCCATCATTAGTAGGAATTTAGACTAAAGTAACTTGTCTGTGGGATACCTGTAAAGATAAGTTCTTCACCAAGTTAACCATAGACGTCCAATGAGTCTTCCATTGAGAACTTGGTGAAGTACTTATTTGTCCAAGTTCCTATTGAAGATGGCAACTTAGTTGCCAAAATACATATTTAGGGGTTTCCCCAAGTTTTAATAGATATATTTTGATTGTAATAATTTTCTGTGAAACTCGTCCATTTATTTGTTGTGGTAGGCCACAGGAAGACTGCCATCATTATCATCATCATCGTGATCTTTGTTTGTACCGCTTACGCAGTGTCGAGGCCGTTTGTGCTATGCACAACCCGTTCACACACCTCACAACACCGTGCTCAACCTGCCTGATTTACGGTGTATGTGTGTGGAGCCTTGTTACTCTTCTAGTGCGGGCATAATACGAGGAAAGCCATTACTTCGATCCCAATGGCAAATGGAGACTGAGACCCAGTACCGGCCACCCAGGGAGTTAGAAACATTTTTTGACTCCAGGAGTGATTTGAACCTCGAAGCGATTGAAGTATTACATCTATAGCCTAACTGTCTTACCACTGAGCTATCCCTGCTCTCCAGGAAGATTGTGCATGGTGTAAACTAGCAACGACACGGGTGCACCAGGCCTTTGCTTGAGGAGATTATACAAACATATAGAAATCGGTTGCAGTGCAGGGAGACTACATCGAAAAGTATTGTCGTTTTAATCGATGTAATACTGCATTACCTCCAGTTATAAACAAGTTTGAAATTAAATCTGCAGATTCTTTGTATAAACACTTTGCTGTTTACTAGTTTAGGCCATAAACAAACAAAATATCCGTAATTAACATTTGGAAAATGTTTCGCGATGAATATAAAGGGTCAAGGTTCAAAAGTGCCTTCATGTCTGACTCTCATATATTAATACTTATAACTTTAGTAATTTCTTTTGAGGCTCTACCCCCCATGAAGGAGTTTGGCCCGCAGGGCGGAAGGTCAGAGCTCCCATTTCCTTGCTCTCACACATGGTCGTTGCGTGCCAAATTTATGACACGTGGTGATGTGGTGGGCAGCACGGACAACCACGTTGTTCATTCGAACGCAGGTACCTAATTATTTAAAGCGACTGGGTAGGCCGCTCGTAAGGTATCGAGTTGAATGTTTGAACTCCCGCGCTTCCGCACCGGATCCGACTCTTATATTACTGCCCCAATTTTCCATAGCATCCTAGTATTGCGATGGAAAAACCACTTTTGTGTATGCTGTGTAGACAAAACACTGTAATTACATTTTTGATTTCCCCAAATTGTTGTAAAGGTATTTTCGAGTACATTAATATCGCTCAATTTCAGGTTTTTTCCAGCCGGCAATGTCAAAGCGCCCGGCCGTTTGTGCAGCTTGCGGGAGGAAGTATAAGCATAGTTCTTCACTGTACACTCATTTAAAATATGAATGTGGCAAGGAGCCTAAGTACAGATGCTCCTTGTGTAATTTTAAGACTTACCAGAAAGGAAACTATCAGAGGCATATCATATGTCAACATAAATATTTTGAAAATTCTTCAACTGATATACAGTCAGAACGTTTTTGATTAGATGAGAGACACATCATCTAAAACTGAATGTGTAAAGAGAAACACTCCAATTTCTATTAATAATTGTAATAATTGTACTTTTCATTTTAATATTAGTAAATAAATGGTTTCTGTGTACTTATTTTTTATTAATAAATTATCATTTTTACTATTCGTAAAACTTAAATAGCGGCGCTCTTAGAAAAATTGTGTTTTGCAGCGTATTATAATCGTGCAAAAATATTATTGTAAATATTTGTCTACAATTACAGTGCAGCGAAATGTAAGTCTAACGTATGTATTTCAATCTGTATTGTGTTTCAGCGCAGCTACTTTCAAATCCTACTTAACACTATCTAATTGTCTTTGTTTCAGGTTGTTTTCCATATTCCAGAGATGAAAATGGACGTTATATATGTTACAGATGTGGATTCTCATATAAATATAAAAGTAGTTTAGTATTACACGTAAGATGCGAATGTGGTGTTGAACCGCGATTCAAGTGTAACTCTTGTAATCGCAAATTTAAACGTAAGAGTCACCTACAATCGCACCTTCGAATTAGACGTCACTAGAGAAATGTGGTTTACTTTATATCACAACCATTGTAAAATTACATATACATGTAGTTCAAGGAAAATGATGTTGATGTGTTAAATTACATCTTGTTTTATATATCCTGCCTACATCAAATATTTAAATAAATACGCGCTTTACATTCATGTGTTTGTTTTATTTAAATGTTGATAAACGAGTCGTTAACACTTTTCTGATGGTAAGAAAATTCTTATTTACATACATATATGTTTGTTAAAACAAATTAATTTAGAACATATTTTTGATGACAATTGTGTTTGCTAATAATAAGTATTGTTTTAGATGTACGACCATTTGTTTGTTTGCGCTGTGGCAGAATTTATAAAAGAAGAAGAACTTTATGGAGTCACTTGAAGTTTGAGTGCGGGAAATTGCCACAGTTTTGTTGTTTAATATGCACAAAAAAATTTCATCAAAAATCTGCGCTAACCAGACACACCCGAGACTGTCACAACATTTCGAAAAAACCCCGAAACTGATTGCTGCATTTAGACAGGGAAAAGTTCTGTATTCCAAATTAAGGCCAAAGTAAAATAATGTTAAAGCTCTAGAATGAAAGGAAACAGGGTAGTCGTCAAGAAGTTTTAAATTGCATCCTTCAACTTTTACGTTTGCTTTATTAAAGTACTTGTTTGTCGATTACAAGCTATTGTTAAGAATTACGACTACTTCAATTACAAACTGGTATACAATATTTTGATCGAAACTGCAATATGGTAATATTATAAAACTAATTGAGAATCTATATTTGATGATCTTTAAAAATAAATATAATATTAATCCTTACGGCGTCCAAGTGACTAGTTTTTTAATTACAATCTGTGATTACACGGTTGTGTTCAGATCAGTTTTAATAGTAAAGTAGTCGCAATGCAAGAAGAGCGGAGTAGGATTAAAATGAAAACCTAACTTGCCAAGTTGCGGAGGGTATTTACACCGTAAAGTCAGCTTAGCTAGAAAAGGATGCAGTGGCGCAACTTAGGGTTTTCATTTTAATCCTACTCTGGTCTTCTTACATTGCGACTACTTTATACATTACACGTTCAGGTGCTTTAATAGATGTAGCTGTAACCGATAAATGTCTTACTTGTTAATAGACATTTACAGATATAAGTTTTAAACAATTTAAGTGAAATTGGACGTGATCTGTATACCATATAATGTAAGCAACTTAAGTTGTAAGAATTTTATAACAATAATTGCGGAGTAAAGAACAACAAAGTAAGTCTTTAGCAACACCAGAGCATGTGGTAGCAAACGCAACATCAAGTTTTGATTAATTAGTGTATACTTCGTTCCAAAGTTTTATGTATTTCAAAGTCACTCGGTTGAAACGTTCGAGGACATACGGATACCGTGTGTTGACTGTTACTAGTATTCGTTTAAAATGGTGTAAAATTCGTCTAAAGTGGCACGACCACCACAGCAGCAGTAACAGACTATTTGATGTATGTTCTTGTAACTGCAACGGTATTTTACAATGTAAGTGTTAAAAAAAACAAAAATTGCGAAAGAAGAATCGTGTGTTTTAACAAAGCAGAAGAATGAAAGCAAATTGGTTCTAGGTGGTGTAGGCTCTTCAGTAACCAACCAACCAACCAAAATAGTAAAACGAAGTTCTAGAAACCGAAAATTAAAGCAATATTGTAGTTCAATGACAAATAGAGAACGCCAGAGGGATAAAGTCGAACATACTCCAGGAAGGCATATTATATCCGACAAGTCTGTAGATAATGAAACAGACGATTGTTTGCAACCGTGTTCGCCTCTAACAGCCCAGGTTTCTAAGAAAAAGTCATTCTTAACACTAGTAAATCTACTTTGTCAGAAACATGTGACTGGTATGACGTATCTGACAGAGCTGCTGCAGCAATTGCGTCTGCTGTTCTTCATGACATTCAGTTAGATGTTGAAATTATAGACAAATCCAAATAGTGTCGTGAAAGAGCAAAAGTACGCAAGGAAATATTAACTAAGGACCGGATTCTTAATGTACCAGCTTTATACTTTGAAAGACAAGACCTCAAAGTTAGTGAAAAGGTGTGCCAAAATATACCAACAAATAATTGTAGACAAACACGTATTCGTTATTAAAGAACCAGACTCCATGTATGTCGGCTATGATGTCCCAAGTCAGGGAACGGCCAAGAGCATAGAACTTGCTATCTTCGAGTTGCTTTCTTCTCAAAACATTTCTATGAGAGATACGGAAGCGGTTGGCTGTGATGGAACAGTGGCAATTACCGAAAAATTCGGCGGTGTTACACGACTATTAGATAAACGTTTGAATCGACCTTTACAATGGATCATATGTCTTTTACATATGAATAAATTGCACCTGTTTTCATACTTAGATGGCGCAACTACCTGAACAATTTCCTATGCAGGCATTTCTGGAAAGTTACTAGAGGAATGTGAAGAACATTCTATTGTGTAGTATAAAAAGATAGAAAATGCGTTGCCGGATAATAATTTCGTGAAAGATCTAAGTTGCGACTAATGTTATTTATACGACATTAGCTGGTATAAGCGGCTAGTGTTCGTCTGTTCTAGCAAACGGAGCTCCAGGAAAGATGTTGCACGTACAGTGGTTGACCAAAGCCAACAAGATTAAGATACATATTGTTATAAATATTTAATTAATTAAGTAAGTAAGGAGGAAATTGTAACAAACATAAATTAATTTTAAATTTTCTTGCAACTAGCAATTATATTTATTAATTGAAAGATAACTTTTAATACTTTGAAAATAAATGGGCGCCAGATGACAAATTTAAAACTTTCCGGCAAAATATTAAACAAAAATACAAATCCCAGGACTAGGCTCCCGAACACGATTACTCAAAATCTCAGTAGTCGGATCTGCATATAACGTACTGGATAACTACGAGTAAAAGGGCAAATACATCAACTACCCAACGCAAGCAAATACCAGTCAGTCCAACACCTTAGCCGGTCTACGTATTATAACCTATAAATGCTTATAGAAAATGCTAAGTAACATTCGGCAGTTTTAAAATTTTGCTAAGAACCTTCTCTGGAATTTCTGTCGTTCGGATTCGACGTTAAACTGTAGGTCCCCCGTGTTTCTACTTTAGCGCTGAGGAGGAACACGTGGCAGAGAAGAGGCCGATTCCCAGCAACGGGACAAAAAGGCTGTCACTGATGATATCCACGAGTGCACCATCTGAAAATCCTAAACATTTCGCAACGTTTGTGGCTGAGTTTAAGCACCTGATTGGTTTGTAATTAATACCCATCCTTCATGTAAAGATGGATCTAGGTATTTCTGTAAATTTATTGCCAATTCTGGATACCTTCCACCTCCACTGAAAGAAGTAATCGACCCTGTCATTGAGCGAAACAGTTTCTTTGCGCATCCCGAAACGGTCTATTGCCGATGCTATCCGACGTTCAAAAACACATTCGTAAACTCTCTGCTAGAAGGATCTTAAAAGCAAGACCCACGAAATATTCTGCAAAGGTCTCTCGTATTTTTAAGGTCCCTAAAATAAACTTTTATGCTATATCATACGTAGACCTCATAGCTTTGGAACAAAAGTATGGTCAACCTCCTTTTCTTGAAGACGTCACGAATGAAGACTTACTATCGTTAGTAGAACTAAGAGGCAATGACGAAACACCTTTTTTAAAACTTACATGTCACAGCCAGGCCTTAAAGCGTTCAGGTAAAACAGTAACAGAGGTTTCGATGCAGGTGTGGGACAAGAAGTCCAGAGAAGGTCTCATCAGAACGAAAATAGACTCAAGAAAATTGATGCCAAACGTAATTTTAAGGTTTCTACTGGCTAATTTTATATTCTTTGTTTACGTTTATGATTTTTATTTTAAATAAATATTTCGTTCATTTTCTTCTGCTTTATTTACAAAAACAAAATAGTTATATAGAATAGAAATAATGGTCTTGTTCGGGTTTCTTCTATACGACAGTAAAAAGACAAATCTTCAAAGTCAATGCGTTTAATGCATTTTAGAATCCTCTAGGAATGAGTCACATTTTGATCACTATTAGAAAACAAATCCTCCCATATAACAGCGACTCACCCTAATGTCCGTAGCTCAGTACGTACAGACCTCCTGGTACATAAAACTTTGGAATCGACTTTTGGCGCAAATGGTACCACAACTCTCTGTATGCAACTATGTTGGTGTCATCTGCCGTAATCCGTGATTGCGTTGCGACGTAGTGAGTAATTACGTTTGACTGTTCCTATGTTTTTGTTGTAACAAAATGAAATTATTTGTGTGTTAGCTGTATTAACTTTCAATTGCTTGCAGATAAAAACAGCGCAAAGACTTTCATGTGTCAGCGGTGCCTTAAAGTATACAAAAATAAGGGAACATTAATGAGACATCTTCAATATGAGTGCGGCAAAGCTCCAACGTTTCAGTGTGAAATATGTTTGAGGTTTTTTAGAAGAAAAGAAAATCTCAAAAGTCACGTTCAACTAGTTCACGGAATTCCTTTTATGGACTGTAAAAAATAGCAAAATTGAAATAAATTAGTAATTGGATTGTCTGATATAAGTGATTTGAAGTTGCCGTTCACTGTGTAGATTTAAATGTAGTACTATTTGATTATGTGTATGTGTACTATTAAACATCCCGGTAAATAAATGTCGTGCTGCTTTTTCTATTCCTATTTTAATTTGCAAGTTAATTATGTTTACCCTTGTTTAACCGTATACTATATTATATAATGATTTTTAAAATCACGCCAAAATTGAAAATAAGATTATTATCATTATGTTCTTCCAGGTGAAAATACTTGTGGTGGTTGTGGAAAGAGTTACACAAGCCCGGGATCTCTCTACCACCACAAGATGTACTATTGTGGAAAAGAGCCGCAGTTCAAATGCACATTTGATCAGTGCAGATATAAATCCAGAACAAAAACCAATTTAAAAAGACATATGACAATTCATACCAACCTGGATGTCAATAATTTGTAAGAAATGTATAAATGGTGAATATGGAATTCAGTGAATTAAGATATTTAATAAAGGTTGCTGTTGTGTTCTTTCATTATTTCTGTCTTTTCTAAAATATACAAAGAATACTTGACAAAATAAGTAGCATTTTGTCAACAAACCATTATTTGTACGTATAAGTATGCTTTGCAGTTTCAAGAAATTTTGAGGCGTTGTACCTGTATTTTTGTTAAAAAAACCGCAAAAACAAGAAATTTAAAAAAGAAGTAGACAAGAGAAGCGAGAACATCCAAAAAAGTCCTGAACTAAAAGGGAAGTAAAAGCATTATTGCAACGCTCATATTCCAAGTGTTTTTATATGGTATAACTTTTTTATCTGTGGCGATGCCTTAAGGATACATTTGATGATGTGATTTGGAAAATAATTTTCAACGTTTATTTAATATATCATTCATTATTGGCTCTCATATGTCTTATACATAATGTGACTACAATACTTTTTTTGAACAGAATGTAAGGGTTATAGTTACCATTTTGTACTGTTGTAAACATTTATTTTAACGGTTCCTTATTGTCGAAACCACGATATTGTGATTCACTTCTATTTATTATGGTATCTGGCTAGTTTACATACCTTCCATTCTATTGGTCCTAGTAAATTAAAATACTTTCATACTATGAAGGTATTACCCGAAACGCGTTACAATACAATACAACGAGACAGAGAAAAATAGAATGAGTAGAAGAAACTTGAAGAAGAAACATAGACAAAGAACTACTTAAGGAAAATATTACTTGGAACGAGGCAAAGAATAAAGGAAAATGGAAAATGGCAGTCGAAAAATTATACAACAACTCAGTTCAGGTTACTCAGGACCCTGTAATCTACATCCCACCGCTGATTCAGGTGCCCTATGATCCAGTAATGGTAGCAGAAATAAGAACAACAATATCAAATACATTATGTTTATGACACAGGGTATCCCAGCTAAAACTTTTTAAATGATCAAATTTGAAAACACGGGCTAGGCAGGTCAACAATATTTTGATGCGGGACTTTTTTACCATGTCCGCCATGCTAATCACTCTACTTTATCTCCCTAGCCTCCACACCACTAATCCCAAGGGTGTCGAATGATAGTTCATTGGGAAGGTTTTTCTACTCTTTATACAATCTGAAAATTTAGGGCAATTTGGTCAATTCTTTTTTGAATAATGGCATTACGAAGTCTCCAATGGATTGTAAATAAAAATGTCAAAAAAGGTTATTAAGTAACATAGCACCAACACAAGCTAGTACAATGTATAATGTGGGCACTGGTACGAATGCGACTGGTAGTGAAGGGGCTAAAAAACAAACCTTGTATTATATTGTGTTGTTGGTATGTTACCCAATATCCCGACCAATTTGTTTAAATTTTTAATTAATATTTCCCATACCCATAGGAAACTTCAAAATGTCATTTCTCAAAAACGAATCGCCATAATTCCATAACATTTTAGATTTTATAAGAGTAGAAGAACCTTCCAAATCAACATCACTCGATATCCCTTTTCGTTTAACATTTTGGGGTTGGTGGTGGTTGCGGCTAGGGGGATGTAGTAAGGTAGATGGCTTACATGGTAAAGGATGTCCCCCCCCCGTCGCCGATTCATTACAATTACAATATCATTCCTGCTGGACTGTTTTAGAAGCGACACCCTATATGTTGCTTGCAGGGTAGTCTAGAAATTTAGTTGAGTTTTAAATTTCTATTGAAAAGTTGTACGACCCCTACAAAGACAGTATATCAAATAAAGTATGAACACCATTTGACGCTTTGAAATCTCAACAATAACGATTTATTTCCCCAAGAGGCGCTGACGTCGCTGTTTTTTTTTAAATTTAAGGTGAATATTAAGCTATTACATTTCGCGGTATTTTTAATATTTGCAATCTATATTTTTTTTATTATTAAATATGGATTCTATTACTCAGTGCTAGTATTAGCACTACCCAGCAGACAGTAAGTCGTAACTGTTGGTATTTTAAGAGTGAGGTCGCTGCTTTATTATATATTTTGGCTTTGGTTCATAGCACACATAATCTTTATCTACTACAGGGCATGGAATGAATAAAGTAAGTCTTAACATAAACAGAGTTATTTCCGTATGTAGACGGTGTATCAAAAGCTACAAAGGCACATACGATATTAACTTGGAAAAGAGCCTCAGTATGTGTATAAATTCTGCAGTCACAAAACAAAACGAAAAGCAGCTTACTTGTTCCTTTATCCCATAAATATAATTTATCTTTTTGTATAAAACAAAAACATCTTTTTTTTATTAGTTGGATATGTAAAATAATAGTTATTACCATTGTTGTGAAATTATGATGTTTGTGACTTATTCCATTCCTATATTCAATAGTGCATGCAACATATGTTTTTCAAGAGTATTAACGTTGTCGATAGAAAATCTTAGCACAAAATATTGTAGGATTATTTATTTGGTAGTAGTAAAAACAGTATTTTATTATACTAAAAATATACCGCTTACTAAAGAGTTTATTTTCAGAGTTTTTCAGAAGATATTATGAGCTATATTTTAAAAAGGGTCAAAAACAAACCGAGGAGGCTTCTAAAATTCTTACACCCACCGCCATGGCAAACATCAAAAGAGAAAATGGTGGCGGGGAAAGATTCCACTGTAAAAAGTGTAATAAAAGCTACAAGAATAGGCGTCATCTGTATAGACACGAAAAAGAAGAATGTATCGACGTTGAACCGAGGTTCAAGTGTATTGTCTGCTTGAACATGTTCCGGAGAAAATATCATTTAGTTCGACATATGAACAGCAAACATGGCATTGATTTAAAATAGTATCGACATGTTTAAAGAAATTGCTTTTATAAATGCAGAAGTGCCAAGAACGTTTAGGAAAAATTCTTTTATCCCTTAATTTATGCATATATCCATATATATTTTATAGCTAGGTTAATGGTAGATTTCGAGAAGATAGAAAGGAAACTATGTTATGACATATGACTATCAACAATTGTATGAATAGAAAAGAGAATATGCCATAAAGCGTGGTTATGAAAATTAAAAGTTATACCGTAGCTTGATTACCTGAATGTTGTTCCTCATAGCTACGGCTGAGATCAAATTCTCTGATTGTATTACCTATATACCTATTAGTTAACGCTAGCATAATTAAGTCGTTTTTGGAATATTTTATATCTTACTTAACGTGTGGCGTAGATGTAGAAACGTAGTTAAAACTAGACATTTTGAAATATAAATTTAGTACAAATTAAATGTCTTAAAAATTTTGTATTCGTCGTATTTTTAGTGTCAAGCTGTAATCATCCTCTGAGTTTTCGATTTTATATTTTAAAATTTTTACATAAGCTATTTCTTCTTCTCCTTTGTATAGGCCAATAGTCTATTAATTACCAGGAATAAGTAGGTTCTGTGATCCCTCTTACGCGGATCAGAAGGTTAGCCTATTTGTATTCTTAAAATTTAAACGACTGCGGTTAGATCCCTATTATATTCTATAATAATGACTGATTAAAAAGAGGGGGGGGGTCTGGTAAACGTACATTCAGTTTTATTTACATGAGAGCATGAAGTCAGATTAGAAAATGTAATAATTTTTTGGAAAGTATGCTGGAAACTGTCTTTAAAACGTCGATAAATTAGCTTTTAATATATCAGTAACAGAATTGTATACCGTTTTACAAGTTTCGTGTAATTCGTTCAGGTAGAAAGATGCATTTTTGAATAATAATCAAAAATGGGGTTTTAGGAGTACTTTTCATTATTATTATTTGAACTGCATCGCAAGGACTTTCAGTAGTTTCCTATAATGTTTTTTAAATTCTTTTATCAGAAATAATAATAATATCATAGGAAATAATAACTATTCAGGGCAAGCAAAGTGCCTTATATGTAAACGTGCCACTCGCGTGTATACAAAACGTTGCTCTATCTGAACCTTTTCTTTGAACACCCGCTAAATGTACGGTTAGGTTTAGAAAAGCTATTTTTGTACTTTAGAATGTTTAACAATATTGATATAATTATAATTTAGAAAGAATAATTTTAGATTTCGAACAGATGTATTTTAGGTAGCACTTAACTTATGATATATGATAGTTTTAAATTTTTGTATTACATGTTTGCAAAGTATATTGTCACAAGTAAAATCAGCTACTCAAGTTGTTTTTATATAACGGTAGTATGTAATATTTTGGTAAAAACACATATAATATTACATTACCTTATTGGAGCTTTTACAGGCTTTCCGGGCCCATTTCCTCAGGTAGAGGTGTTGTGAGGTAAGGTTAAGATGGTATGTGCTATTGCAGAACAGGGTCGGACTTTGCGGATTACCATGTTGTTGTTTAACCACGTTTCACCTACCTGGTGTATGTGTAGGTGTGCGGAGTCTTGTTACTCCTGCTCCTTACTGCTAGTGCGGTCATAACACGAGGAGAAAATTTGACAAATACAGACCGGGACCTAGTACCGATCACACAGGGATTCATAAACAAGTTCTGGTTCCAAGTGTGATTCGAATTGGCACACTATTGGATTACTACATTCAAAGCCTGACTCTTACCATTGAGTCATCAGTCCTTTCTTAACATCTCGTATCATTTAGAAATTAAGAAACATAGTTTAATGTAAATTTCATAAGATTAATACTTCAAAATTATAACGACTGTTATATAACACATACAGATAGTATTTTTATACATGAAAGTTTGTCAGTATTAATAGTTATCATTATTACATGATTTCGAGGTTTATTGCATTTTAAAAATGAATTACAGAGTAAGATGTAAATGAGTACAGGACAGATGATAAAGTTGCTGTTGTTATGTTAGTGCAATGTTGTTGCATATTTATGTAATTGTCTACATTGCACCGTAATTAAAGCGTAACAATTGTTTGAGTCCATACATTTGTATCGCCTTTTTTTGACATAAGTAAATCTTGATATAGCTTCACTAAATGCATAACTCTTCTTCGTTGTCAAAATTTAATGTTTCGTTTCTTGTATCATTACTCATAACATTCTTCAGCGCCGCCGAACTGTAGTTTTAAGTTTTATACCTAACACAACAATACTTGTGAAATTTTTTAACGATTCACGCATTACACATTTAAGAACCTTCACGTTTTTAGCTGCTTAAACGTTTACGTTTTCATACGTGGTATCCGATATAGTCGACACAGAAAACGTGCACCATGACAAACGATTGATTTGATACAAGTATCCCTATAGTGTGTGGTGGTAGCTCACCTGGCATAGCGCTCGCTTTCTAGGCAAAACGCTGATTATGGTTTGGGTACGACTCCTCAGAAATCACCACACAGCATGTAGAAATCGTGCGCTGCAACCCACCACCCACAAATTTCCAATCGGGTTGGCAACCGTGGGATCTTGATGCTCACACCCTTCGCTAAAATTTATGCCGTTCGAATTCAACGTAAAACTGTAGGTCTTCTGTGTTTCTGCTCTGGCACTGAAGAGAAACACGTGGCATAAAAGTGGCCGGTGGTCAGCAGTCTACGAAAAGGCTGCTGATTCATGATGGCCTGGTTTACATTACTCGTGTCAAAAAAGTGCTTATACATTCGTAAGTGATTTCACCACAACTGCTGCAAACACATTATGTTAAAGTAAATAACTGTCCTTAAGCATTTCGAACAGCTTACTACACAACAGGGGCTGTGTTTAGGAATGCAAACAAATAACTACCTAACACTTGAGCTCGGCGATTCAATTGTTGTTTGTTGCTATTAATTAGTTCTAAGCTCTGGGAATGCCTATTATCGGTAAATCACTGGAAAGTCTTGCTGTCCGTTTCTATAAAAGCCATAATGTGTAGAGAAGATATACTAGTTCTTCGAACATAAGCACGACGGAGGACAAAATTACAGTACAATATTCAAGGAGGACCGTTTTGCGACTGTTCGGTGTCAAAGGAACAGATTGTCTACTGCAATCAGTTCTATCATTATTATTAAATATAAATATTTAAAAGTTAAAAGACCGCGTAGCATAGTAGGTACAGTCGCGGGTTGCGACGCAAGATGTCCCGAGCACGATTCCCGGAAACTACCATAATATCTAGGTGGTTTTTTCAAAAAGGAATTTTGGTCTGTAGGTCATCTCAGCCTTAAATGAGTACCTAAGGGTAACACTTTTGGGTAATAATAGGCGGCTGGAGCTTAGTGCTGACCACATACCTTCCTCGTAATGCTGACTGGCCCTAGTAAAAGTAGCAGCTGTATCCGCTGCTCTCCTATAGGCGTCGCAGCGCTATTAATGGAGACTATTATTATTGTAGAACAGAGGAGAATAGATGGATAATAAGGGTCACCGAATGGAGCCCAATGGGAAGGAGAAGAAGGCCGAGGAGATCATGAAGAGATGATGTGGACGAAGCGCTAGAAAGAAAAGGAGTAGAGGATGGAGAATGGGAAGACAGAGACAGATAGAAAACCTGGTTGAAGGAAGGAAGGTAGCTGTAATTATATATGTATATTACAACCAGGCACATTGACACTGATTCTGTCAGGCATAACTAACTGTTTTGACAATGTTTTTGATAAGATGCTCTTTTTCGATCAAAAGTTGTTGACTGACACTATTGTAAAGCCTCCATCGTTAATCGATGCGCATATTTTAAATTGCAAAGGAAGTTGAATATCTTCATTCTAAAACTCTTTATACTTCAAATGGTAAGCTACAATTATCTACATTTCATATTCTTAATTTAATACGGTGTCTGTTTAGCTATTGTGGTTTTTACGGAATAATTTAGTGCTTAAGACTTTGGATATAATATTTCGGCGGTGGGCTAATATTTATTCATGGGTCTTGCTATTATTGTATATTCCATTTTGTATATATTTATTTGAACGGACAAAATTTAAACTTGAATTAGCTTTTTAAGGTGCTATATATTTCCAATTATATTATATGGTGTGGAGGCATAGAAAGAAAATAGATATTGATAAAATACAAGCTTTTGAGATATGGAGCTACCATCGTATGTTGAAAATATCTTGGATAGAAAGACGAAGGTACCGCACATAATGCAAAAAGAACGGGAACTAGCTTATACCATAAAAAGACGAGAACTGGAGTATTTTGCATTATGCGAGAAGACCTTTTCACTCTGCTGCAACTAATAACGCAGGGAAAAATATATGGGAAAGTGGATAGACGTCAAACGTCATTGCTGAAATACTTGCGTGGTTGGTTCAATTGCTCTTCTATAGACCTATTCAGAACAACGACACTGAAAGTTAGAATCGCTATATTGATAGCTAACTTCCTATAGAAGACAAAACTTAAAGAAGAAGAATGTTGCCTTAAATGCAAATTAAAATGTGAACAGTATGAAGCGTTTTTTCAATCAGATATACACTGCAACAGTGTCAACTCCGGAAGCAGCGGCTCGTAGTGGAATAAAGGCTAAATTACGGTATATTCTAGTTCTCCATATTTAAAATGAGACATAAATGTTTTCAAATTTCCTCCATGAACTTTATAAATTGTTTCAGCTAAAGCGGCAAAACCATGTTTGAAGATTTGCGTTGACGGAGACTCGTGCGTTTCCAAACATGCTTAAACTAAAATAAGTAATAAATGCTATAAAAACATGTTGTCAATTGGTTCGAAAGTATAACATACGAAACTCGATCAAATCGTCACAAAATCAGTTTTCATTTGAGTGATTCCATAGTGGAAAGAAATCGGATTACATTAATACTTCTTAAAAACCTTTTTTTTAAGTTTCTGAATTTTCTTAAATCATTAATTACCGTTTTGTTTTAGCGCTTGGCACATCATTTGGAAGAACCTACGAATGTGACTCTTGTGGGAAACCGTACAGACATAAGTCCTCCTTGTACACCCACAAAAAGTACGCGTGCGGTAAAAATCCCATGTTTTGCTGTACCATGTGTGATTTTAAGGCCAAGTACAAGCACTTGCTGCAGCTGCACATTAATAACCACCATAAGGAATACGCGATACTGAGCAATCCTGACCCAAAAGGGTAAAATAGATCAAATTTTGTAGACATTTTTATTTGCTTTTTCTACAATGTAACGTATATGAATGTGTCTCCTAAATTCTATTTCATAATTTGATATGTTTGTTTTAATTTTTATGCGTTGTTGCTTAAATATTGTTGATGGCAAAAGATGTCAACTTGAAGATTTGTTTTTATTTCGCAGAATTTCGGTTTGCTCTAACATTCCGAAGTATGTTACAACCAGGGAACATTTATAAGATTTGTAATACTTTAGTTATTATATTATATAATTGCCCAGGCTTACATTTTATCACAGCATAAAAAAATATAATGATATATTGTAGTCCGTTCCAAAATCTTGTAACATACCATATCCACGTTGGATGCTAGTATTGACAACGTTAAAACCTCCAATTACATGAATGTGCTTGTAAAACTATTATAAACAATATATGCTGGTTTTGTAGTATGACACAATTGTCTGTATTTAATTTTATTGTAAGTTTTTAACTGTTCTCTAAGGATTGTATAAAGCAAATAACGTCAGTTGAGGACATAAAAATGTATTGGAGGAAGCTGAAATTTTAAGTCCATTTATAAAATCAGTTGCGTTTCTAACATATTTCTTCTTATATTCGTTACCTTCCTACTGCGAGATGCAGTTTATCGGGCTCTCTTTAATTATTTTCTTTATTTTCAGAATATGAAGAAAACGATCCTTTGCTCCTTGAAAAGGACCATTACAAGAAATTTATATTGACTAAGACCATCGATAACAAAAAGAAGTTTCAGTGTCTACGATGTGCAAAACTGTATAAACGCAGGGAAACGATTTTAAGGCATCTTCGCTTGGAATGTGGACAAGTTCGGCAATTTGTGTGCACATATTGTGAACAGAGATTTAAACGAAACGAACATTTAGTTGCTCATATTAAAACTGTACATTGCAAACAGGAAAATTAATATTTGTTTTTAATGTGAAATTTCAGGCTTTCGCGGTTTGTGTTGAATGAAGTCATCTGTTCGGGCTTAGACAGCATCGTCGTTGAATTGATTGCTTCTGATTTTCGTTAACCATTGCAGGTAGCATTATCAAAGCTTGTGTATATATTTTGAGTAAGCTTTGATAATGCCATGATAACGGTTAGCGAAACGTCAGCAGCAGTCAATTCAACGACGACGCGATCTATGATAGATGACTTCATATGTTTTTAATATGAGCTATGTTCTACATTATTTGTGGTACACTCGTAATATAACAACCTGCGCCGACTATAACTTCCAAAGTATACATAGATACATATATTTCTACAATTTCGAAATTCGTTGTAATAACTTCACCATCGTGGCTTCAAACCTCTGGTGAAATAGTTAGTTGTAATATTTCAGTTATTTACGATCTCCGATTATGTCTGTACTCCTTTTGACGTTCGAACTTAAGTGCAAATAAGTAACTGGATGGTTGTAGTATACTAGGTCCTCCTCGACGGTCTTGAATTTAACGTAATTAAATAAACTTCGGCTGGAGCTTTTATGGAAGAGTTTACTGTTAGTACCAAAAACTAAATGAGCATGTTGTAGTTTATCCGGTGGAAGTTGTAAATAAGTGTAATAAATAGTTCCAGCATACATTGTTGTTGCTTCTGCAATATTTTTTTCAGTTATCCGCGATAAAATAACTATTGATTGACAGTAAAATACCACTAGAACAAATTCACAAAGGTTCATTCTGAAACCACGTAAATGTATATTTATGCGTCGAGGGCTATGACCTTCCGGTAGTATATTAAATACTTTATCAGTTGTATTATTTTTCATGTAGCTTCTTCGGTAAAAGATTAGAGTTCCCTAAGTATCTTCCCTATTGCTAGCGGACGAGAAAGATCAGTGGTGCGGTACTTTTTAAATGATTTAGGGTTCGATGTCCCAGTACACCCGTTCTCGCTTTTATAATTTTTGAAGCTTTATGCAGGCAATTATACTTTATGTAAAATAATCTCCATCCTATCGCCATGTAAACAGGCAACGGTGTTCGATTAACCCTTTTTAGAAGAACTGAACGACGAGTGTTCTCGTTGTACCATTTACAATTAATTCAGGTATGGAACCTTGCCTTATGGTGGAGGTTTTGAGTATACTAATTATTATTGATTTCAGTGGTACATGCCATGTCAATTATGATGGCAGTAACAGGTGGAGAATTTTCGGAAAACTCCAAGCGCTCGAAACGAAAACCCATGCAAAAAAGACGTCATGGCGTCATGGCAATTTTGGATGTCTGCATTGTGGTAGGAGCTATAAAAGGAAAGACTCGTTGCAAAGACATCTACAAAGATCTCCAACTTCAATCCCGGTTCTGTCGTCAGAAATGTAGACACAAAGCACCGCAAATGAGACATATTCGGAGACGACATAAAGACAGAGGAAAATGGTCCAGATCTTTTCCTGCTTAAGTAAATATAATATCCGATGTTGGCAAATATGCTAGATATTACCATCAACCTATTTACATACATAATATTGGGTATGTAGAAACGCAAATAACGTTGGTCAATAATACATAATTTAAAAAAACGTGAAAGGAATACATTAAATAAAATAAAGGCTGTTTAAAAACACTCGCACATGTCAGTTTAAATTCTTGAATTGGCATTTTTTTTTGGCCCATATGCCAACAAAATATCACTTCCGGTTTTCCCGAAAATGACACCAACTTTCTTATTTCAAACACAACACCCTGTATATCTTAATGAATTTGGCTAGATAATCAATGAACGTATTCAGTAAACGCAATTTGACATATTTATCATGAAAATATTCAGAAATATTTATCAAAATGTAATTTGAAACTTTTCTCGTGTGGACATTACACTCTGTGTACATACAATGCAATTTTCCTTAGTAATAGAAGTTAATGAATTTCAATCAGTAATCAAGATGAGTCTTAACACAAAGAGAATGAATAGAAATACTCATGATGATTGGTTTTGGAGATCGCATTCGAACTCAACATCAAGTTTGTGATTTATCTAATGAGACTCAGCCTGAACGGCCGTTAATTAGTGAATCTACAGCGAGTAAAAAAGAATTTCTGAGTGTGGCCATGTTCGGGATTTACCGAAAGGTAAATCAGCGCAGATACTTTAATATGTTAAGGTAACATTAGAAGCTGATGAAAATCTGCATGTGACAGTTAGAGAAATTTCAACAAATTATGATTTGGGAACGGGTATAGGCTCAAAGATATTTCGAACAGGAAATATCACCCATATAAACCCACACTACCTACACTGTAGGGTAGAATTCGGCAAGCATATAATCGGAATGCGCAAGAAAATTTAAAGCACCTTCATATTTTGCATTAGTCGTTCGACAGTTTTTGGATGTCGCCAGGTGGATCGGTAGGAGGGGACGTATTGAGTGCTCACCTAGATATAATACCTCTAGATTTTTTTCTTGTGGGCTTATTTAAAATTCAAAGTATACTGTAATGAACCAAATTACCTGGAAGATTTAAAAGATCGGTTTCGCCAGAAAATGCGATTAATTTCGCTTGACATTCTTAAACGTTCAACATAAAATAATTGTTCTACTTGTTTATTGTTTATTTGTGTTTATCAATCGCTTAAGATACTTGTTAAGTTACTATCTAAACTTCTATTTTGTATCGCATTACTTTTATTATTATTATTATTATTATTATCATGATCCTCGTTTGTACCGCTTGCGTGTGTCGAGACGGTGTGGGGCAAGGCTAAGCTAGTTTGTGCAATGCACAACAGGGCCCGACTCTGCGGGTTACCGTGTTGGTGCGAAATCGTGCTTGACTTGCTGGTGTGTGTGAATGTTTTTGTTTATGGTATTGTTACTCCTTTAGTGCGATCGTAACACGAGGATTGCCATTAATTTGACCTCCAATGGCAAATGGAGACTGGGGCCCAGTACCGACCACCCAGGGAATGTGAAAAATTTCCGACCCTGGAGAGATTCGAACCGGGAGGCATTTAGACTATTACATCCAAAGCTTAGCTCCTCTACCACTGAGACATCCCCGCCCTCGCATTACTTTTATAATTTTTGTAAATATTTCTGTAAATGTTTACGATAAATATGTCAAATTTGGGTTTACTCAAACGTTTATTGATTATCTATTGAAATTCGTTAAACTATACATGTTGTATTTGAAATAAGAAGGTCGTGAAAACCGCAAATGCTATTGAGGTGACATAGGGATCAAAAAATGCCAATTCAAAAATCAAAATTGACGTGTCCGAGCGGTTCTCAACGAAAATAATTGCCTTTATTTTATTGAATTTATTGAATTTATCATCAACATTTATAGAAGCGATAAACAAACTGCATAATAACAAAAACGAATGACAGTTTATAGTACTGGCGAGGATGAATAAAATGGTAGAAGGTAATGTAACGTACATTGATTTGAATGACAGATGTTTAGAAAGTACGCAAAGTTTAGGAAGAGTTTTAGTATTTTTCACTATTTACTTTAAAAATAAAAGCGTTATAAATGAGGTACGTAAAGAAAGTATTTTTTGTTCGTGTCCATAATCCAAACATAAAACATTTGTTACACGCACTGGTATTTAGTTTATATTATTTCTTAAATATATATAACCTACTGTATATGGCCTGTTGTGGCTACTAATTCCTATTACTAGTTCCTATTAAGAAGCATTTAATAATTCTTAGTTTGTATTTAATAGGGGCCTCGGTGGTCTAGTGCGGCAACGCGTTGCCACTCGAGGCCCCAGCGAATTGCAATCGTTCCGCTGTGGTTTCGAATCTCAGCTGGGGCGACCGCATTTCGGTTAGTTAAGTGCATGAATGTGTAGTATGTAAGGGACGCCCGCACCCCCTGAAGTAATGCGAAAGTGGTTTCGGGGGGGGGGGCGGTAGTATGAATGAATGAGCAATAAAAAAAGCTTGTATTTAGATATATGAGTATTATGGCTAATGTAATTTTTTGATAGTTTTTGTTTTGCCGCACTTCACGACATTATTTTGTATGCTGGTAAAAACATAATAAACATCTATATTTTTTTTTATTTTGCACTCATCTTGTACATATCGTATAGAGTAATTTATTTGCTTTTTATATTTGGTTTCGTTTTAAAACAAATTACTAATGTATATATTCTGTATATGTTCTAATGCCCATGTTTGTTTCAGTTTCCCAAGACCTACAGGTAGGTCATTCCTGGGAACACTTGCCACCTCATCTAGCCCTACCGATGATGTTAATGCGTGAAAGCATGAAGAAATCCATATTTTATTCCATGTCCAAAGGGGCAACTCTTGATCTCAGTATGTCAACGAAAAATCAAAAGACTTCCAATGAAGGGCCAGGTTTTGAATGTCCCGACTGTGGACGCGGTTACAAGCTCAAAAGTTCCCTCCGCAACCATCAGAAGTGGGAATGCGGAAAGGATCCGCAGTTTAAGTGTCCTTATTGCGTGTACAAAGCGAAACAAAAAATGCATATGGCTAGACATATGGAACGAATGCACAAAGAAATTGATTACTCGACTGTGAAAACGGAGATGAATATGAAAGTTGAAACTACGGAAGGTAGTCAGGCTCGAGTACCTCAGCCATTGTCAGTCGAAGAAGGGTCCCAAGAGGCTGCTGGGGGAAGTGGATAATAATAATCTTTTAGTTTTGATAATAGCTTGTTACTCTTTTACCCATTTTTTACTAATTTATGGGCGAAACTGTTTCCGTTATTGAGAAGTTATTAAATGCGTTAGAAATTTCTGCTCTGCGTATTTGACAATGGAAACATTTTAGTTTTGTTACTCGGCCTAAAATAGTAAGATGAAAACTCCACATATGACGTTTGTCTTCTAGCTGAAAAGTAAAGGCTTAATATTTTACATCATGCATTTAGAAGAGCGTTTTCTACTTTTGAAATTTGTTAACTATTTACTTGTGATACGCACATTTTTTATAAGTAATTATAAGAAAGTTATCGACAATAAGAGCAAACCTAGATTTAGTATTCCCGAAAATGCGATACACAACTGTGTACTGTGTTACAAGTGCCTCAATTTTTCAAGTTCCTGCAAGTAAGAAACAGTTACCTCTTTATACTTATACAACATTTGGTTGTAAATTCATAGTTCCGCTTAATTTTAGTCGGTATTGTTTCATATCCTAGTAGGATAAGTTTACATATCCGTTTTACACAGTCTGTTTGATTTAATGTACCACAGATTATATAGGATCAGATACAACGCGAATCACACATCGGGTGTCAACAACAGTATAACCATCCCAATTTTTTTTATTTAATAATTAAACTAATGTTTAATGTACATGCAGTTGTCAATCATTGAGCACAAAGAGCTATTGAGATCTACTTACACTTTCACCGATTACCATGTGAACGTCAGTATTTCAAACGAAATACCCCTATAGAATTATAGAATGCTCAGTTTTCCGCAATTTGTTTCAAATTGAGCATTGCAAGAGTGTTGGCTCTTGAATTTTTTAAGCAGAACTCTGTATTTTTACCGCGTCAGATGTAGAGTTTCTCTCCGTTCAACTTTAATTAAAGTGAACTTTCGCAAAAATCTTAAATGAAAAATATTTCAACAGGCTGTATGTTTATTCAGAATTGAAAAGAAACTAATGTTGCATCTATATTATATTAGTTATCGCAACAGTTATATATTTATTGTAGCAATATGTAATGTAATGTAATTTAAATATAATACCCCATGTAATGACTTTCCTTTTTGCTGAAATTTGTAGCCCGTTGAAATGTTTTTTTCAAGTAAGGATACTAAAATGCAAGAACTATAATATTCTATACAACAGGTTGCAAAATAGTCAATACAAACGGGCAAAATCCAATTACATTTAAAAAAGCACTCATATTCGTAGCAGCACCATAGCCTTTTCCACACAATTTTATACATCAGCAGCAACTTCAGTAATTTTTTTAAACTATTTAAAACGTCTCTTTTATTTCCAGCCGTATTGCATTTAAACTTTTTCTTTATTTTTAATACGTAATTAAACGGTTATCCATGTATCTTCATCTTCTCTTTCACTTTTATCTCGACGTAAGTTTGAGTTAAATTAAGTGTTTCATATTGTATTCAAGTTCAATAAGTTTGGGCTACTAAAACTTAGCGAAAACGATTAGGGTTAGACATTTTCCGAAGGAAATAACTTTGAAAGTTAGTTTTGACACTCGTCAACTCCAGTAGCTCAGCGTCATAAATTATTTGTTCCTGGCGTTATTGTTACATCTACTAGAACTCTTAATAGTATCCGCAAATCTGTATTAAATTTTTTTTACATATTGGTTCAACAATTGAATATGTAAACTTCACAGAATATTTATTTTGAATATTTTGTTCGTTAAATTCAACGTGGAACCCGCGCCTTCACTACCCCATATATTATTAGGTAGCTAAGACTTGTCTATTTAAAGTTTTACCTGTTTCTGTTAGAAACAGTAGTGTAGCAGAAAGCTTGCTGTTCTTCCGAAAAATTAGTTTGATGTTTAATGAAGTGAATTGGGATACGACACCTGGGTTTGTATTGTGAAGCTGAATTTCACCTTTTAATGAAAATGTGTACCAGTTCGATATGCAGAAATTCATACGAATATGCGCCGTATGGACTAAAAAGTAGAGTTTTCTAGTAGTCTGGAGTTTGTGGTAATGAAAGAGTTGAGATATGCTAACGGATGCGAAATGAACGCAACAATGAAAGAAATATAATCTTGGGCACACTAAGTTAGACAGACTGTATATACACAATACGTTTTAACTGGTACATGTTGATGAAATACCAAGGAAGTAAAAAACTGTTTAGTAAATAAATCATATTACAAACAGGTAAGTCCTTTTGTGATTTTTACGATTTAAATAATGTTGAAGTCCTTAAACTTTATTTACTATTATATAAATATTTGTTACCTCTATAATTACAAATATTTTCGTAACAGTGTTACGCTAGTTATTGTGCTGCTTTTATGTTTAGTAAGGTTCTGTAATGTGGCAGAGATATATTTGCAATTATTTGAATTATCATGCAGCTTTCTAGTTTTTAGGTATTTTGATATTTTTATAAAGAGTACATTTAAAATTAATTGATACGTTAATTACTGTGAATGCTAAATGGTAGTGGTAATGCATGTAGGTGACGGGATATTATTGCGGCGCTACAACAGAATAAATGTTCCAAGTCAACTCATACAAAATACTCAAAGGTAATATTGTGATCTTGTAATATACAAAGTTCCTGAATCATTTTGTAGGTTTCGTATTTTTAGATACAGATTATGTAGTTTTATAGTTTTGTCTCTTCTACCATGTCATACCATAAATTTATTTACACGTTCACTATTCGCTTGTACGTTTCTTTAGATCTTTTATGCGTTACATATTCCAAGACAATAATTTTATTATGATTATTGCTAGCAGTGTAACGATAAGCTTTATATTACTGCATTTGTATGTGATTTTAATTTTGTTTTTTTGTGATTGCTTTTATATTTAGTAACGTGGAATTATGGTATTTAAATAAAACTTTTGTATAGTTTTGTTTAATAAACTATTGAAAAGCAACCTACGTATTTATTTTAAATAAATCAATTAACTGTACTATTCTAACTGTATATCTTATAAAAGAAAAAGACATTTTTCATATAAAATATGTTGTGTATTATGCAATAAACTATAAAATACTCATTCATATACATATATCTATACTCACACTTGACGTTGACTAAACTGGTTTTAACTTGGTATCTTTTTTGTGCCAGCTAGAGTTCATATGTGAAACATACCGATTTCTGACTTAGTTAAACATTCTCAGCAAACAGGTTTGACTTGATACTAGCAGCAAGAACTTGGCCTTATTTTCTACAGAGTTTGCTAACCACCTTGTTCTGGTAAGCCCCTATTTTGCATACCAAACCAAGTTGGTAAGGTTGCCAGACGATCAGATTTGGTTGGTATGAAGTCATTAGTTAACTAACTATTGCTGTTTTATATATGTAGCTTATTTTAATCCGAAATTCTTTTGCAGAACACATTTTTCAATGCCAGCAGTGTAACAAAGTGTACAAAAGACCCGATTCCTTGAGTCGCCACCTTCGAAACGAGTGCAAGAAACCAGGAAAATATCCTTGTTCTGTATGCAACAAATTGTTTAAGCACAGATTTAACATGAAAACGCACGAAAGAAGACAGCATTTTGGTCAACAATGACAACTTTCCTTTTAATCAAGTTTATATATGTTTGGAATGTGCAAAACTAATATAAAATAATTTACTGATAGTTCCGTGTGAGTTGTACTACCGTCGCTTGATTGCGACGTATGGTATTCAAATAAATGTAATATTATCAATAGAAAATTAAATCGTCTATGAATACTTTCAATTACACACACAAGCTATACAGCAAAAGCGAATTCTGATTCAAATTTTTTTTAATTTTGGGGCCACGCATGTGTGTCGATGCTTTTCTTTACTATTTTGAATTAATTAGCTTTCTTTCCGTTCAACTATTTACAGTTTTTACATAAAGAAAGTTTTAAAAGATACTAAGGTTAAGGTTACCTCTAAACCTAGTCAAGTAAATAAGTAAAATACACTAGTCGCTTCTGTGTATTTTGTGTGAAATGAATTCCTCACTGATGTTTCTATAACTACTAAGGAACTGAATTCAGACTAATGGTCTATACCGTTCTTCCCGTCGTAATTAGTTTTCATTCGATGTGACACCATGGAGAATTTAAAAAGTAAATGATATAAATACCTTAAGAATAGTATATTCTTCAACGAGTGTAGAATGACAGCTATTATTCACAAGGATGAAAATTCTGCCACGAGCCGAAGGCGAGTGATAAATCATCCGAGTGAATAATAGCTATTCTACACGAGTAGGAGACTATACTTTCTCTACGATTATTTCATAGGAAGTTACAATCTTTGGTCCGAATTAGTATTTTAAAAATTTTGCTTTAGATGGACGTATGTCGGTTCACTAGCCACAACCATTTTACGCCGTGTACACCATTGTGTACTGTTTCTGCGATTTCTTCGGCAGGAAATTAATACACGTCGTTTTCACGGTTTCCGTTATTTCTGGTGGCGAACACATTTCAGCGTTTTCGCTGTCTGAATTATTCATACCATACTGTTTTTACGAATACGCAAATTTAAAACAGTTTTTGATAGTTACTTCAAAAACAAGTGGGAGATCCCAAGCGCTAACATGCCACGCCCACTAGCTTCCGGTTCCGCAATTTATCGTTGGATTCTGATACAGAATCCCACCGACACAGAGAACAGAATCCAACGGAAATGGAGAATATCTATCATTCTTCAACTAAAAAGGTATATGTAACGAATACATTATATTATAGTCGCAGAGAAATATATTATTCCTCCATTCTAACATATTCTAAATTTTTTCAGAGCGTTGTATCACCGACGGAGAAAATCGGAAATATATTTGCATACAGTGTAACAAGCAATATAAGAACCAGAACTCTCTGCGTTGTCATCACAGCCTGGATTGTGGAAAACAACGGACATATAACTGCTCAGTTTGCTTTTTTAGTTTTAAACGGAAATACGATTTAAAAATTCATTTTCAGACGAAACATGCTAAAATGTGATTCTTACGCTGTTAAAATGCGTTAGAGTTTGTTAAATGTTTTTGTAGCTTTTAATAATAAATACTTAAAATATATACTGCAATATTTATTATACCATATGTACAAATAAATTTTAGATAAAGGGTGGCTTTGTACTTCAATACGTCGGTCTTTGATGATTTTATGACAATTAAATGTCAGTTTTAATCAGATTTAATTTAATAATGGTGTTTACAGAAATACATAAGCGATTCATCGTTGAATCTT
>JABXWE010021867.1:0-25521 GCA_014611495.1 Limonius californicus | reverse complement strand
TTATTGGTTAAATATTGGCTTTAACTCTGAATTCCCATATTGGCTCCAACATGTATTTCCTACGTTTTGCCGACACGCTTAAATATAATATTTTGAAGCTAATATTGATGTTATATTGACAATATATTGGCTGTCCAACATTGTTCAATTATGGCATTTCATTTATTGGTTAAATATTGGCTTCAACATCTCTGTCCAATGCTGTGTCAATATTCTTAAATATATATTGTAGGCGCATTACGACTTGATATTTCTTCACACAATTTTGTGTGCTTTAATGAGAGGCTAAATACTACTTTTTAGCCCATATTTAAATGTTATAACTTTTAAAATGGCGGCTAGGCGCCATTGAAATATTTTATTAAATGGCAGTGGGGGTCGAGTAACACCTCATTTGAAAGGTATTTTAATTTCGCGACTGATCCTTGAGTTTCATAAAAAAATATTCATCCAGAAAAAATTGCATGATTGAAAATAACTAGTTTATGGAAAAATCTAAGAATTAAAGCAGAAAAGGTATGCTTTCAAAATGTTCACCATTGAAGAATGAAAAAGAAGAAGATTTTACAAAAACACAACAAAACTTATATTATACAACAAAAACTGAATAGTAATACTATTTTAATAAATGTTCAAAGTGTGCTCCTTGAACTTCTTAACAATAGAAAAACCTATTGAATATCTCTTCCCGTACTTTCTGGAAAGTTTCAACTCCGATATTTGCACAAGCCTCTGTTATTTTACGTCGTAAATCCAAAAGGAAATCGTGTTCTGTTTGAAAAAATTTCGATTTAAGATACCTCCACGAAAAAAGTCCAACGGAGTCAGGTTAGGGGATCGCGGAGGCCATTCTATTGGACCACAACGACCGATCCATCGACGAGGATACGTTGCAGCGAGATAATTGCGAACTTGTGCTGGAATATGATATCCATGTCAAATTCGTTTGGATTATTTTCAGCAATCTCAACTATTAACGGATGGATGAGGTTTTCCAGCATGCTCAAGTACGATTCCCCAGTAAGGTTTCCGTCGATAAATAAGGGACCTACGATATGGTCGCCAAGTATTCCAATCCACACGTTTAATTTTTGCTGAAATTGGGTGTGACCTTCCCGTAAAACATGGGGATTTTTATCGCACCAATATCTTACATTTTGTCTGTTAACAAAACCTTTTAAAAAAAAAGTGCATTCCTCACTAAAACAGATATTGCAAAGATAGGATGGGTTTCTTGCAATGGTTTGGGTCATGACCTCACAAAATTCAATGCGTCTATCCGGATCATCTTCGATCAACTGGTGTAAAATCTTCATTTTGTTCATTATGCCGTTTTAAAAACTTTGTGACAGTGGTCGCCGATACATCACATAGCGCAGCAGCATGTGAAGTTGATTGCTGAGAATGTACTACTAGTTCACCGACTATCTGAATTTGTTTGTCTTCTGAAATTGCGGGTCGTCCAGGGTTTTTCCTGTTTTGCACATTTCCAGTGTTAATAAATTTTTGCACAAATTCTCTTAAATACGTCCTCGAAATAGGACGGTCGGGAAAACGTTCATTAAATATTCTTTCGGCTCCGTGAAGGTTTCGGTTGGCTTCAGCAAAAAAAACTGCTTCAATTGTTTCCTGCAACGTTCGAACATTCGCCGTAATTATTGTTAGTATCACCGGTTTTAACAGTCAATATTCAATGGATTAGAATATACTTCTTATTAATGGCTGTATAATTAACAACTTAAGTCCTACCCCTTCAGAGGGGAAACAATTTTGCGATTTTAATATAAGTGATAAATAAATATCGAAGCGAGATCCGTAACAGCATAGATAAAGTCGAGATCCATGATTGTGTATCGGGAAATATATATATAAGAGTGAGCTCCGCCGGCGTTGCCAAAGTTTTACGGTAACCTTGGCGTTATAGCTGTTTTAAGTGATATCTTGTTTATACATATTGCTTGCTTGCTTGTTTTGAAAGAGCGAGATCTAGGACGCGATTTTCCAAGCATCTCTATGCACTTAGGCCACATTTGGCCATACTGACTAAGTATTTTGCAGATCTGGGGTAATTCCAACTCCAGTAGTGATTTTTAACATGTCACACATCGCAGTGGCACGGGACCTACGGTTTTACTTCTTATTCGACAGAAGGCGCATTTTCAGATTTTTCCCCGCTAGAAAAATCTCGCCGACCTCGGCCAGGTTCGAACCCGCGTCCCTCGGATCTAAAGGCAAATGCGCTAACCACTAGACCACCGAGGCCGGCCGGTTTATACATATTACTGCCGGGCGGAACTGATATGTGCAATTTGTGCTAAAACTAGAGAGAACGTGTATTAATAAAGTCCTTTATCCAAAAGTTCTTTAATGTAAGTGCTGTAAAAATGTCTTCACGGGGAAAATAGTTAGTGAAATTAGCTCTAATCACAACTAATAAAGTAGAAGGTAAGTTTTACTGTTAGTACGTTTATATAGGTACATTTTATAGAGTGAGTGTTACAATGGTCGATCAGCACTTTTGACGGGAAGCTACTATTAATTGTGAAATCTTTGAGTTCGTGCTGTCTATTACTGTATGCATAGGTACTGCGTATTTTTGTACCATACGAGCATTAAATATGCAGTGATTTTCAGCTTCTTGAGCAATAATTTTTTGTTTCAAGAAAATTTAAAGACTACTCAAAATTATATTGTTTTATCACAGATTCTAATAGCGCAAAGTTTCGTTTAAAATTCGTAAACCTAAAATATCGGTAAAGTGTATTTTTTGAAGACACTGACTTTAAAGCACCTGAATAATTGAAGTTTAAAGCAGCACACTTCGTTGCAATAAATAATGTAATTGAATTTTAATAATTGGAACTAACTATTCCATAATTATTAAAATGATGCACTATACAGGCTGTTCCAAGTTAAGTGCGCACTATTGCTATCTTTGTTATTATAGGAGCTACGATGTCGGTTAATAGGCAAAGTGATTTTTATGGCGATTTCAATGGTGAAAACAAAAAACAAAAAGAACATTAAGTTCTCGAGTTATTTCTAAAAATGTTTATTTTTTAAATGGAATGTATTGTAACGGTCCGTCCACATGGGGACGGTTGCCTGGTTTTAGCTCAGAGCCAGAAGTTGGTAATAACATGCGGAGAAACTGTAACGGTTATAAAAGGATTTATTATATTTAACTGTTACAATAAAGGAAAAAAATATATTTGATTCTGAGCTTATAAATAAAATTAATAATGTATGCAAAATCCCGGTCGGTACACCCCTGGATGGAATCGGAAGTTCGGTTGAATGGACGGCGACGGTTACGGTCCAGCTGTAGCCCGCGTGCAGCAGGTGTACTCTGTATTTACATAAACAAACGAAAAATGGTTGCCACCTGGCAGTTAATTTTAAATTCGTTTAACACAATGTATCCCGAAACCACTAATCGGAATCGTTTTTAGTGTTCACACAGTTATAAGATTTAATTGTCCGTGGCTTCGCTGGTTCAATGAACGGATGCGGATAACTCACTGGCCGCTAGAACCAGATGTGCTGAGAAAACGTTCTTGGCTTCATAATCTCGACGATAAACGAATTTAAATGTTTTGTAGAATATTTTAAAATGAAGTATGACTGTACGGTGAGTACTTGAAATTGTTAATACCGTATTTTAATAATACGTACAATCTGGCCTGACCGACTAGAACGTATTGTTAAATTAGTTCGGAAATTCCCAATTACGGGAAAAATATTAAATCAAAGGTCAAATGAACCTGGCTTGACCGGCTTATAAGACCTCTAATCTCTTATTTCTCTGGTCTGTTAACCTGATTGACACTAACCGGCATAACCTGTTGGATATTAATCAAGGTAACCCCAACGGCGAAATGTTCCACAAAACGAATAAATGCAACACCGTACAGGTATGCGGATTTTATGGAATTCTCCCACTGACTGGAATATTCTCACGGACTGAGAATATTTCGGCGGCTCAACTTCGGTTTGCTTCCTTCTCTGGGGGACTGGTAATTCAATTCTGGGCTGACTTCCTCGCTGAAGTCTTTGACTCATAGTTCTGTTCGGCCGGATGGAGCTTGACTCCAAGGTACCAAATTTATGCTGGGATCCTGGATATATACTGGGTTCCCTTTTTCTACGCGTTTCCTCCGGAGTGTGATCGAACGCGATGATGAGTGCGTGGGGGAAAACAATTTAGAATTCTGAACAGAACTGTCCATGTAACTTTTTTAATAAAATTGTAAATAATTGAGTTATTTGGAAATAACTGTTATAAACCCTTTAAAATCAAGTAGCCATGAAACAAAAGCTAATGTTCCAAAATAATAATTGTGCTTGTTATTTATTGTAGCTAAAGTAATTAAACGTCGGGTTAGGTTTACTTTTATTTTCTACATGTTTTCACCACTGCATTCCCCGTAAAAAACCCTATTACTTTGCCCATTCAACTGACGTCCTAGCTTCTTTAATAACAAAGTTAGCAATAGTGCGCACTTATCGTGGAACAGCCTGTATAGTAATATCAATCCAACCAACCTCATTATTTAAAAAAGTAACGAGTCTAATTTATCGTTTACGTATATTAATATGCCGTATATAACCCAAAGGATGTGGGCTGATTTTTAGTAAAATACTGCACCTAAATTGCTTTTCAATTTATGTACGGGTTCATGAATATTAGATTTAACTTACATTTTATGAAAGTTTCCAACAATATTGTAATCGAAATATCTTAATGATAACTATTTTTCCCTATAAACCGTTTTGAAAAAAATGTATTTAGACAGTTTTACTTACTATTGTAGTAAACTTTGAGGCTTTCGAGGTTTCTCGAACTATCAATATTACAATTTACTTTCGGCTTAGACCGCGTGATCTAGAACACGGTGTTCTATTCACTCTGAAGATGCAAGCTGTAATGTCTTGCGAAACGTTAGTTTGTATGGGTTCACAAACAGCTAACAGGCAAAAGCCGATTAAGTATTATTGTCCTGGCAAACAAAATACATTAAGATCAAATCCTTGTCCGTCCCAAGGTTTGAATAATCTAAGCATACGGTCCTTCTTATAACTTCTTTCTAAAACATTTTAATCTATGACTCATTTCGCTTATCATTGACTTTTTAACGGAGAAAGAAAGATTGTATCATAATGTAGATGAATGAAAGGAAGATGATCCTTGGATTTATTTTAAAGAAAGGCAAGCCAAACGCGTATGTCGAATTGCACGTGTGGAGAACGCCGATTACAATAGTAATAGAACACGAACCTTATAAGAATTAACGACAATAAATGTAGCAAATGAAAAACCAGAAGCACTTTGCTACATTTTGTACATATTGAAGCGGTGCAGGTTTATCACCCACGGCACTCAGGCCATAGGCTCATTGTGCAATCCGCCCTGTTAGGGCTCGCCCCAAAAGCCCAGTGCCCACCGCGAAGACTAGCAGCTGGTTTAAGGGGATGAGCTGCAAATCTTCCGGTTCCAGTATTCCAGCCCCAAGATGTTTGTGCCGTAGCCTCATAACTCCGAGGCATTGGCACATTTTGTGAAGAGAGGATTCGTCCCCTTCATGGCATAATCTGCAAGTGGGATCGTCTATAATACCGATCCTATGCGACAGAGTCGCATCAGAGCTAAGCGACATTCAAGCACTAGCTCCGAAGTTACTCTGCAGGACTTTAGAGCTTGGAGAGCTGATTGGCTATCCGAGCAAATGTAGATATGTGTGCATTTGTGAAACCTCTTTCTAGGTTTTCGTGGGTGCAGGCCAGTATAGCGTATACTTCGGCCTGGAAAACGGTGACGTACTTGCCGAGAGAGAACGAAAGTTTTACTCTTGGTGATTCGCCATAGACAGCTGCGCCTGTACCATCTTGGGTCCTAGAGCCATCTGGGAGTCAGAAGCTTGAACTTTTGGGTGCTCCAGTCTTCCCTAGCGGGAAGGACAATTTTATAAGGTGTGTTGAAGGAGTACCTGGTGAGTATACGGTCACTTCTCATATTGAAGATGACATGGGTCTCCGCCAACCTCGGTAGGACCCTCACGTGCCCCAGTGGTACTCCAGCACTTCACTACTGCCCAGCAGACTTGAGCTTGTAAGCTGCCTTCCTAGCGTCAGCCTCAATCACTATGTGAAGGGGCGCAAGTCCAAGAAGTGCCCGCTGAGCCGAAGTGGGGGAAGTTCGCATTGCTCCTTTCACTCCTAGACACGCTAGTCGTTGGAGTTGACCAAGACGTTTTCTTGTGCTTACTATGGTGGTAGAGAACCACCACACCAAGGTCGCATAGGTGAGTAGGGGCCTTATTACCGCCATGTACATCCACATGATGCCATTAGGTTTTAGACCCCAAGTTTTCCTAAAGGTGCGTCTGCACATCCAGAAGGAGGCAGTTGCTCTTTGTATTTGTCTTTCTGAGTGCTCAATCCAGGGGATATTTGAATCCAGGATTACTCCTAGGTACTTAACCTTCCCGGCGGTCCTCAAAGAAGTACCAAATAGTTGTGGTTCTTGAAATCCCACAATCCTACTTCTCCTCGTCAAGAGTACTAGTTCGGCTTTGGTAGGGTTAACCGCCATGTTGTGCCTTCTGCACCATGTTTCCACAATTCTGAGGGTATTCTGGGTTACCCCACATATTGTGTTTGTAAATTTTCCTATAGCTAGAATGGCAAGGTCATCTGCATAGCCAGCTTCGTTGAGTTCCCGCAGGAGCCCATCGACGACGAGGGACCATATAAGAGCAGGTAGTACTCCTCCCTGCGGACACCCCCACCTGACGGTCACCCTTACGGTACTGTCATTGAGAGTGGCAATAGCTTTGCGGTTTTTTAGCATTAGCAACGATAGATAGCTCGATTCCATGGTTCATAGCGGTAGTGCATATTGATTCGAAGACCGTATTGGCAAAAGCGCCTTCGATATCTAAAAATGTGCCAACGACCATTTCTCTGTGGTTAAGCGCCTTCTCGACTCTAAGGACGATTTGGTGAAGGACCGATTCCACCGATTTGCCCGTCTGGTAGCATATTGGTGAGGGTATAATGGCGACACCATCAGTGCGCCTACTCTTATGTGCGTGTCTACCAGCGTCTCGACCGTTTTAAGTAGGAAAGAGGTTAGGCTGATAAGTCTGAAAGATTTGGCCGAGTCATGAACAGATAGACCGGCTTTCAGAATGAACACTACCTTTACTGATCTCCAAGGTACTGGTACGTACCCGGAGGAAAGGCAGGTTCTGAATATGTGATATACAGGTCTGATAAGCATCATTCCCAGGAGGGTTGTATGGATAAAATGGCGCAATGGCCCATCTGATCTTTTCGTGAGTTACCACTTTCGAGGCAATCTCCCAATCCATTGGGTTACCACCAATGTCCTCGTCTTCAGCCGTTGAGCCGGGGAAGTGAACTTCGAAGAGATGCGTTAGAGTCTCCTCGTCAGTGGCCGTAAGGTCACCAGAAGGGAGTCTCAAGCACTCTAACCTTGCTCTGGAGTTTTTTGAGAGTACTTTCTTTGTGCAGTCGAGCTGCCTCTGGTAGGCCTTCAGTCCCAGTACCCAGTCGTCTATAGCGTGTGTACACATCGCCCTGTTCAAGAGCCTGCGTGTTTGCCTGTGCAGTTTTTGGAGTTCGGAGTTCCACCAAGGTACTTTCCTAGTCCTTTTAGAATGGCGTAGAGGGCAGCTACTTTCGTAAGCTGCCGTAATCGCGTTGTTGAGGGTTAGTAGATTGTTTTCCACTTCTCTTATCATACGAGTACTGTTTGGAAACCCTTGTAATCCATCTGAAAGAGCCTTCTTAAAGGAAGCCCACTCCGTAGACTTAGGGTTTCTGTACACTTCCTTTCCGTGGCGGGTTGTGGTTAGACTAAGCCGTATGTATCGTGATCCGAGAGGGACGGTTCTGACGATATATGCGTGTCCTTGGTCCATTGGGGTAGCGAGCTAGAACCCAGAGTTAGGTCAATTACTTCTTGTCTTCTAGAATTAATAAAAGTGGGGGAGCTACCCCAATTGAGTATCTCCAGGTCTGTAGTGTACAGATACTCTAGAAGATCTCTTCCTCGGATGTTGACATCTGACATCAGATTGTATGGGGGGCATTTACGTCACATCCAATTAGCAAGGGAAGGTGATTGTCCTGAGGGTGGCGGGCTGGGGGAGTCATAAGGTAGGTAGGCTGAACAGACTACGATGTTTGTTTTCCTGCCATCTCTTAAAAGACTAACCCTTATGGCTACCAGGTCGCAGTTTGGAGGGCTGATCGGCACAGGTGACGTAAATCACCCCTAGTTCGGACCAGCGAAACTCGTCAAACCGGGGCAGGAACATCGGTAGGGAGTCCCCTGAGGGAGATCTTACACTATCGAGTCCAGCTCGCGCTGAACCAGATTCGCCTCTTCACGAAAGAACTTCACCTCGGGATAACTAAATTCCGTGATGGCAACCCTCATCGGGCTGTTGGCCGCTTGGCTATATGTCCGTGGCAAGAGAGCGCGAGCCTTCTTACTACATTTTAGTGAACAACATAATATTTATTTACCTATTTAAAATTTTGAAAGTCTGCCAATTCTCTATTCTCACTCTTTTGTCCATTGCAATAAATTTCTACGTAGATAATAATTGCAGCTAAGATAGGTACACAATAAGTGCACATAATATGTACTACTACGTTTCATATTATCAAACTACATGTTTTTAGTCAGTGATCGAAACTTACAATAATGGACCAATTTCAATAGGATTGCAGAATATTTCAGAAACAGAGAAAATCAGCATCACTGATTCCTGATCTAAGTTTTAAAACAAATTTAAAATATCAAACAAGTTTTCTCTATACTTTCTTTGGAACTACTCCAGATAACCAGGCAAAATTCATAGTTTCGGGTGTACAATGGGTCAAATGGGCCTAAGTGCATAGAGATGCAGTACTTTCTTTTATTTTTGGTTACAGTAGTATTACAATCTAATTGATTTCCAAATAACGCTTCGTAACTGTGGTTTTTAAAGAAATTAAAAAACTAGTCCAGCGTTAAAAGAGCTTTTTGTCGACCCGCAACAGGATAGGTGGAGAAACGCCTACAGCTTAGCTCGGAGGAGTAGGGGTGGTTCACGGAATCCGCTTACGGGAGAGAAATCTTCATAGTTGTGTACAGGGTTGGTTAGAATTAACGGGCGCCACCTTCCAAATCACAGCAGATTACCAGTTCTCGTGGAAGGCTGAGAAGCCAGCAGCTTACGGGAATCGGACTCACCTTTATTGTACTTCCTTTTATATGTAAAGTTTGCAAAGTTCATGCAAACAAAGATAAAAATACAAAATTAAAGATGTGGTAAATTTCAACACAAATATAATTCAACTTCTTTTAGTTTCCTGACATCATACAAAAATTACAACGACTACATGCAAATTGGTAATATTTATGGTTCAGTAATACAAGATTTTGTTGGAACGTTCGAACTGAAAAAAGGCTCGCCGTCAGTGGCTTGCGATATTAAATTTCTTAGAACAGATCTACGCAGCCAGTGGCGTCGGAATTTACAATTTAATACACTTTGCTTAACCAAAAGAAGAAAGAACAACTGGCGACTGAAGGTCGCTTTATGTCGTATTAAAAACAAAAGGTTCAGCACTTGAAGCTTGAAGATTAACTCGGAAAAAGTTTTTACCACACAATTAGAATTTCTGTTTCCTTAGTGTTGTTGAGAGGCATAACTGAGGTGTTCCTAAGATCTTCGGGAAGCGGGAAAAATTCGCTGGTACGCCCCTGAAGATTGAATCGCTTCTGACAGGGCTTTTTCGACATCGAGAGAGATGAGGCGGGAATTTCAGATGTCGATATCTCCGTCGCTAGACGGGAGGATCACTTAAAACAGCTCGAAGAACAAAACTTCCACGGGTTTGATCGCTTTTATCCGACACAGTCGGGAAAACAATTTCACTGAATTGTTTTTGCACAAAGGTAACACTCTGCTAATATGTTTAATCCGACGCAAGTCGAAGATTCTTTTGCCTAACGCAAAAAACGAAACGATAACTCATTTAGCAGAGGAGCTGCAACACAACTCGATATTCAAAAGAAAACACGTCAGTCCACTCCCAAAACCTAACGTCCACTGAATTTCTCCTCGCCGCAAAAGATTCACCCAAGCGTAATTTGTTCTGGAACAAATGTTTATACGTGCGACTTCCGGGAATCATAACATTTCCAAGAACTGTTGTCGGCCGGCTTAATTGAGACTGCACAAATACTTCAAGCGGAACAAAGGAACAGTCAGAGGCTTTGCCAAAGTGACCTCCCACAACTCAATCTTTAAAAAAATAATAAAATAGCCATCAAATTAAAAACGGCAATTAAAATAGAATTTTGATTCCTATGAAGCGGCAAAACTTAACGAACGTAACATCAGGTCAAGTTTTATTAATATTTTGTACAATACTTTACATGAAGAAAATTGTTACAAAAACAAGAAGTTATTCTCTAATTATGCCTGATCATAGTTTGTATCTATTTTAAAAATGTAACTTTTGGTTTCTAGTAATTCCCACTCAGTAGAAAATCGAACAAATGATCAAAATGTATACAAAAAGCTGACTAGAGTTTAAAAATTCCAACCAAATAATAGTTAATCTTCAAAACAAAAGACAGAATAAAATTCTGTTATGTATGATAAATTTTATTAAAAAGGTTTCCTAACAAACGTGTTAGATACTAATTTTATTTTATCTATTACAGTTTTCGAGGTATCTTGCAATCTCATCAATATTTGCTTACCCCGAACAATTCAGATTGCAGAATTTTCATATATATATATATATAACTTTTCTTTCGCAGAAAATTTAATAATTAACAACAAATTACACGATGTATCGCAATTGGCACCAGAAGTATCAAATCCTGGCAATGAAACGGCGAAGAAGTCATATAAAGACAATATGAGTGACTCAAACGAATCTGAAACTAACAGCTTTCAAGACTCTTCGGTGAGTTAAAAAAATCTAAAATAAAAATATGAATAGGTTAGAAGAGTAGTTATCAGTATACTGTTGTGAATGGGCTTATATGTAAATATCTTCAGGTTTCTTGGCACCCAATTAAAGAGGAATATGATATCAAAAATGAGTCAGTATGTAGTGAAAGCATTTCATCAATTTCAAGTTTACACCAAGAATTTCCTAAGGTAAATTAAAATTAACAAACATTCTATTAAAAAAAAAGCGTAAAAAAATTACAACTCTTTCTAGGGAAATATTCAAGCCACACATAGCAGTGAAACTGTGGAAAGCAACAATAAAATTTTGGAAATCTCTAACACTACTACAATACAAACCCACAAGAGTGATATTATTCTAGAAAACACACATCTCCCGAAAGAAATTACGGCGGAACAGGTACAGTAACACATTTTTAGTTCAACCACCTTATTTCCAAAAAATATAGGTTTTCTAGATTATTATAACTTATTTAACTTCTGACACTCACGTAAAATAGTTTAGCTAGATAATTTAAAGCAAATATTATTTGCTAATCTACTATTCTTATGTTATTTCAAGAAAATATAGCACTCTCAATTTAACTCGTATCGGCGGGAAGTAATTTTGCATTTCTTTAAACAGTTTACGCTTTCAGAAGTAGCTACCATCTTTGCCATCTTCTATAAATTAAAAAAACATACATTTTTATAATGACACCCAGTTGCTACGTTCTTTATTTAGTTGCAATGCTTTCTTTAAATTAGTTCAGTTAAATTAAATAAAAAGTAATGATCTAATTCTATGAATAGAATTCTATTTTTTATTGAGAACTCAACTACTAGGAACTTAAATTAATTTTCAAAATAAGATATTTTTCGGTTGTCCAACATAGAAGGAGTTTTTTTTTAATTTAATTTACAAGCTTCAACAATTAACTTAAAGATTATGATACATTGTGGGCAATAATTATAATTTTCGCAAGAAATCGGTTAGATTTAGAAATGTTATTACTTTGGTGGCGCTTCTTCTTGGATGTTCATTAATATAATCTGTAAGTTAGGGGCTATTTGGCACTGTTTTCGTTGTGTGGTATACTGGTTGCATTCGAGTAACGTGTTTCACCGTTAGAGGATTGTGGTGTTTTTTGTAGAAGGTATAGTTCTTACGATGAGTATTTTTCAGTTACCTAAAAGTTTTTATTTACAATGTTGTTTATTGCTGAAATTTATTTTATACACTTTGGGAACCTTTGTTTTTTCTGGGAAATAGTTCTGTAGATAACCCGGGTTGTTTTGGTTTGTGGAAATTGGTATTAAGAGGTTGAAGATAAGTTAATAGCATTTCTAAATAAAAACCCATAGGTAACTTTGGAAAATAAAATATTGCCATGTAAACCTCCAAAACATTTTAAATACTGCTGGAAACAGATTTAAGTAGTGACGTTTGGCTGCACCAGGACGACATTCTTCAAGTATGTCTGTTTCTTTCTACTAAACGTATCAGCCGACAGCATACGTCACACGTACAGTGTTGGTGTTGTTTCGTTCGCAAATGTCACTACGACTTACGTCTTTGTCGGAAATATGAATCTGCAAGCAACTAACGGCTTCTCTTCTGCGTAGATTGGGCGGATGACTCCAAGATTTCGTCGACGGCTTATAAATTTGCAGTTTGCTGTCTGTGGCGCTCCATCTTTCTTGCCATTCATTCATGATGCAGGTCTTCCAGTATAGTTTAAGGTCGGATGGGTACACTTTTTCTATGTGGGTAGAGTTTGAAGATGTTATTGCTTCCCGAGTCACCATCTTCATTTCCGGGGACCCCAACGTGAGATGGAACCCAGCAAACGGTGATTTCTTTGCCTGAATTAGCCGCTTCTGTATATTTCTGCATTACTTTTGAGACTAATTTGTTGGCCGAAAAGCTGTCTTGTATCACTTGAATCGAACTTAAAGAGTCTGTTATGATTATAAATGAGTTATCAGTGCTATTTTTCGACGCAGCAATTAGCGCTTGTAAGATAGCGAAGTTTTCGCCGGTAAAGGCGCTATTTGCCCCAGGTAATTTAAATAACATTTTCATGTTCGGTCGCACTACCGCGGATCTCACTGCTGTTTCGTCTTTGGAGGCGTCTGTATAGAACTTCTTGTAGTTAGGGAATTTTTGGAGCAGTTCCTCGAAAGTAGTCCGCAGGAGGTTATGATTTGTCTCTGATTTTGGGTATATGGTCATGTCTGTGTTGACCCCCGGGATCTTAAATGACCACGGGGGTGTTTTTGGTGGTGCACATTTTATTACATACACGAGCGTATTTCTTTAGTTCTGATGTGTAGTGGAGGTGCTTTCATTGTTTGGTTGTTGTTATTGTGGGTTTGATATGATTTGGAAAGGAAGGAGTGGTTTGGGTTTGACGTAATCGTGCATGTGTAAATCAACGACATTGATGCCTTCTGTATGATAATGGCGCTTGTCCTGATTCGCACAAAATACTTGAAGTGGGACTGATGCAGTGACCCCCGGCGATTCTTAGGGCAGTATGATGGACAACGCATAATGTTTCCGTTTGTTAACCTCTATCTGGGTCTTCCGGAGTTCAATATTTCTTTCCACTCTTTTCTGTTCATCCAAGCTCCTTGTTAGATTTCCTACTTTTGCTTAAGGTTTTCTACTTCCTCATTCCAACCTCTTCTTGGCCGTCCTCTCTTTCTTCTCTCTCTTAGTTGCCATTCCATTGCTTTTTTCGAGAGTCTGTTGTTGGCCATTCTTTGGACATGCCCGTACCACGATAGTTGTCATTTTACAATTTCTTCGACGATGTCCCTTTCTGCATCCATTATTTCACGTATTCTTGTATTTCTGACTCTTTCTCTATGGGACTTACTTGCGGATCTTCTCCAATAGTGCATTTCCATAACTTTTAGTTGGTTTTTATGTTGTTCTGAGAGTTGCCAGATTTCGGATCCATATAATGTCACGCTTTGGACCATAGTTGCATATATTTGTTTTTTATTCTTTTTACTAATACCTGCATCCCAAAGTATGCCGTAAAGGGCTCCTATTACTTTTCGACCTTGCTTTATTCTCTTCCACTTCCGTATTGTATAGCCCTTGTTTTCCTGTATAATTTCGCCTGTTTCTAAGGTTAAAGCGTCTTGTTCGTATCCTATACTTAAATATGCTGATTTATCTACATTGATCTTTAGCCCCCATTTATCATATTCTTCTATAGCTTTTCTTGTCATATATTCAACATCCTCTCTATTTCTTGCGCCATAATTATCTGATCATCGGCAAATTGTAACGTGTATAGCGTAGTCTCCTGGTCCAGTGGTGTTCTCATTCCTATACATTTCCTTTTTCATAAATTAAGAGCTTTTTCTATGTATATCTTAAATAACGTCGGCGAAATGCAGCAACCCTGCCTTAACCCTTTCGTAATTTTAAATTCTGTTGTCGAGTCTGCTCCTCCCTTCACTCTCGCTGTTTGATTATCATACAGGTTTTTCACAGCCCTGACTAGCGTAGTGTTGATGCCGCTGTTTCCAATACACTTTCATTAGAGGTACGTTATCGTAAGCTTTTGATATGTCGAGAAATACCAGATGTAGCTCTCTGCCGGTTGCCAGTTTTTTCTCCACTATTTGCGTTAGACAAAACAGGTTATCAAGACCTACATGCCCTAAATCCGCTTCGTTCTTCTGATTCTTCAATTTGATATTGTTGTTCAATTAAGTCTCGGACAATTCGTCCATATATTTTGCTACAAGTACTTGTGACTGCTATTCCTCGATAGTTGTCGCAGGTGTCTCTTTTTCCTTTCTTATGTATAGGAGATATATATCCAGTTTTCCATTCTTTTGGTACATTTCCCTCATTTATACACCTATTCATAAGTTTTTTTATAATCTTATATAATTTCGATGTTCCTTTTTTTATCAATTCACTGGGGATTCCCCCTGGACCCGACGACTTTCCATTTTTCATTTCTTTAATCGTTTAATCTCTTGTTCTTCTTGTATTTCCATGTAATTAATACCAGCCGCTTTTTATTCTCGCAGTGTGGTTTCTTGGAATATGGGTCTTGTCTCTGTAAGTAGTTTTTGACAGTATTGCTTCCATTCTTCAGCAGGAATATTTTGTATTCTTGTTTTTTCTCGATGTGGCGATTTTGCATTCCTTATAAATTTCCATATCTCTGTCGTTCTCCTTCCTCCTATGTACATTTCTACTTCTCTACACTTTTTTCCCACGTTTGTTGTTTCGCAACTTTTATTAACTGTCTTACTCTGGTTTGTTGGATCTTATAGGCATTTCTGTCTGTAACGTCTGCGTGTAATGTTTTTAAGATGTTTTTATTGGCTGATCCGTATACTAGGCAACCATAGCCAATTGATCTTATTAAAGTTTTGTAGACAGCGATGAGGGTGGCGGTATCGGCACCCCATTTATGGTAAGCCAATATTTTGAGTATGTTTGTCTTTCTTGCATTCCTCTTTGAGATCTTTTATGTGCGCTATCCATGCCAGTCTAGAGTCGAACGTTATTCCCAGGTGTTTTAAAGAGGGAGTGTATTATGTTGTTGTGGTGTGCATAGATAGAATTGGTAGGTCTATCGCGTTTTTTTTTTCTTATTGAATTGCATGGCTTTTGTTCTTGCTGCAGAGAACTTGAACCCTGAGGATTTTGCCCAGTGTTCTAAATTATTGATAGGATTTTGTAGACATTGGCCAATAGATTGAATGTTTTTCTCCTTGCAGTATATAATCACGTCATCCGCAAACAATGAGATTTTAAATGGTTTTTCTACGTGATTAGTGACGTCGTTGATAGCCACTAAGAACAAAGTAACACTCAATATTGAACCCTGAGGAACTCCATTTTGTTGTTTGGCATTTTGAGATTTCACTCTAAAGCGTCGTTCATGTAAGAAAAGTTTTGTGAATTCTAGAATTTGTCCAATTAGACCATATTTTTGCATAATTTTTAGGATTCTTGTCTTCCAGGCTAAATCGTAGGCCTTTTCAAGATCAAGACTGACAGCTATGACGTGCTGTTTGTTTTCGAAGGCATTTTAGTATCTCTGTTTCTAAATTCACTACCTGATCGAGGGTTGAACGGTTTTTTCGAAAGCTACTTTGATATTTTGTTAGTAAGTTGTTACTTTCTAGAAACCATATAAGTCTACTGTTAATAATTGTCTCCATTATTTTGCACATGCAGAAAGTTAGAGAAATTGGTCTACATCTTTCAGGACTATATTTGTTTGTACTCGGTTTCAAGATGGCAGTTAACATTTGTTCTTGCCACATGTCGGGGGAGTGATGATTTCACCAAACGTTGTTGTATAAATCTAGTAGACGAGTTTTTTCTTTATTGGAGAAGTTTTATAGGAGTATGCCATCTGGTCCAGGGCTTGAATTGCGTAATTTTTAGTGCGAATTTGAGCTCTGTCATATTCAGTGGAAGGTTGATTGGGTTGGTGTCTGCAACTAGATTCTTTAGGGGCTGTTTTTCGGTTTGTAGTTTATATTTGAGGAAATCTTGTTGGTAGGTTCCTTCGCTTGAGTTGTTGCAAAAGACAGTTCCTAAAGTATCAGCTATTTCTATTCACATTGAGTGTGCCTATCGTCAATAACTAGAGAAAGTGGGTATTCATTTTTATATCGTCCTTTTATTGTCCCGATTTTTTCCATACTTTCGGTACTGTAGATGAAGTATTTAAGGAGGATACGTAAGCCTCCCGCGATCTACGTCTGCTATCTTCGACGATTCGTTTAGCTGCTGCCCGTAGTTTTTTTAAAGACAATGAGGTTCTCCTGGGTTTTATATTTTCGATAGTGGTAGAAGGCAGATTTACTTTTCTTTATTGTTATTTTGCAATCATAATTCCACCAGGGTGTTGGTAGACGGTAGTGATGAGTTGTTTTCCCTAAAACGTCTTCTGCTGCATCAGTTGTGATGTTCGAAAATAGTTGTGTATATGTGTTAATATCATCATAGGTCTGTTGTAAATTATCGAGACCGCTGTCTGAAGGTATCCCAGTTTGCGGTTTTTAGTTTCCAGCGGGGTTCATGGTTGATTTGTATTGGTTTAACATTCTGGATAGTGATTTTGATGGGGAAGTGGTCACTACCATGTGAGTCACTAAATGCTTCCCAGAAAGATTCTAATGCTATTTGGGGAGATATAGATAGATCAATGGAGGAGGAATTTCAATTCGACATGTTTATATGTGTTGCACTTTCATCATTTAGGATTATTAGATTATTATCTTCTACAACTTTTGCTATAGTACGCCCTCTTGTATTACATGTAGCGCACCCCCATAAAGTGTTGTCGCTATTAAAAGCACCAGCAAGCAGTATTGGAGAAGGTAGTTGGTTAATTAAATTATTTAGCTTGTTTGAACTGAAGTTATACATATAATACAGTGGGTCTAGTGTCATGTATCAGTCATTTTATTTCTTCGGGTTGGTTGATGTATCCGTTGATGTTCCACTGGATAATATTCATTTTAGTTTTGTTAATAGTCTGAGCGACAAGAATCAACTGGATCATATCCAGCTTCATCAACGATCGCTTGGTAAAGTTTTTGTGGATCCTAGTGAATCTGTTTTGACATTCTTTGTGAGATGCGTTGTATATATATATATATATATATATATATATATGCGAATTTCCCACGACTGTCGCCGCCTTTCGCTTCCTAAGCGCCATGCATTTCGATCTTGCCATTCATCGTCATGCATGTTTCTAGTTCTCATTGCTTCTTCTACGTTATCTTTCCATCTGGTTCGTGGTCTTCCTCTCTTCTGCTTTTGCCAAGGAATCCATTCATACACCCTTTGAGGCCATCGCGTATCTGCCATTCTCTTTAAGTGCCCATACCACAACAACTGTTTTCTTTCTACGGTGTCCGTGATCGAGTAGTCTATGTTCATGCGTTCCCGTATTTCCTCGTTACGTATTCTTTCAATTCTAGAAACTCGGCAACTTCTTCTCCAAAAATCCAACGATTTTGAGTCCTTTGTGTAATTTAAGGCAATACTCATAGGATTATTCGATCCAGAAATGTTTTCAATGAAATCTGTTAATTGGTAATATGTTAAGATAAATGGAGTTCCATTATTTCTTTTTTAAGTCGTGTTAGTGAGTCGAGGCTTTCCTGTGATGCATATTTTTTCTGCTTCTAATTGGTTGTCTGCTTTGTTGTATTTAAGGGAAAGTCTTCCGATGTTGTTGGCGTGACGTCAATTATCTTTGTGGGGATTTGAGTTTCTTTAATTTCTGTTCCTAATTGTTCTACTGATGAGTTGCTTGCTGGCCATTTAACTGGTTGATTTTGTAATAAGTCAATAACTGCGTCTATGTGATCATTTTTGGGCATTATTTAGGATATTGAGGTTAGTCATTTCTTCCTGTATTTCCTGTAAGTTGGGACAATTTGAGGATGTGTGGCCTGTTTGTCTGCATTTGTTACACATAGTGTCTGTGGAGAGGAATAATCTGCAGGGTGTTCCTTCGTGGTGGACGAGGACTGATTCTGGTAGAGCGATATTTGCGTCTGTTGTTACATATACCTACCTTCTAAAGCTGAGTATATGACTAAATTGGCTATCTAGAAGTTCTGTCCATAAGAAGTTATTCGGGGATACTAATTTCAGTTTAAGTTGGTGTAGTGAGAGTTTTATTGCTGAGTGTGGCATATATTTGATATCACTATTCTTTGGGCGGATGTTACAAGCTGTCTTTGCTACTGTGATTTACTTGTGGTGGTTAACAAAGCCATCAGCTATTTGTTTGTTTGCAAAGCAGACGCATATTCTGTTGTTGTATATTTTTGAAGCGAAAGTGATGTTTTTTGGGTTTAATACTGTGGTTATGGCTTTAAATATTCCTGTACTTTGATGCCTTCAACGGCGCTAAGTACTATTGCCTGATCTTTGTTTGGGAAGTTGGGGGTGACTGGAGTGTTTTATGGGAGCATTAGGGCTGTTGCAAAACTTTGATTGGGTAAATTATGATTGCGTTCAGTTTCAGTAGTTTGGTTTGGTTAAGGCAGTAGGTGTTGTCAACATCATATCTCGGGTTGCCTAAGTCGGCGGAGCGTGTACGCCCTCGCCTAAGCAAAAATAATTCTTAAATGTAAATCACGTGCGGCAGAAATATGTCGTTATATTGGTCGTTACAGTTACATAAACAAGAGATTATATGGGTATTGGGGAAGGGTGAGTTTGAGGTTGTTAGATCAAGAGTTTCTCAGACAGTTTTGTTTGTATCCCACACATTTGTTCTCAATAGGTACCTAGTAGAATATACACATATAGCCGTTTTAACCGTTTGTGTCAGTAGTTGAAGGTAAATAGTGAGTACATGTAAAATTATTTATTCGGTTTTCTCAATTCTGTAGCGTAATACTCCAAAAGAGAAAAAGCTAGAACATAGCTTACGGAAGAGAAGAGTGTGGGACAAAAAAGATCGCTGCATGTATTGCAGTTTGGATGTTACAAACTTTTCGAGGCACCTTTTCAGAAAGCACGCAAACGAAGAAAGCGTCAAAAATATTATTGAATTAGCAAAAGGGGATCGTAGAAGAAAACATATGATTAACCGTTTAAGGAAACAGGGTAATTTTTCAGTTTTAGATAATGGAAATATAATAAGACCTGTACAGAGACCCACTTCTACAGCCGAAAATAAGAATGTATCGACAGATTACTTGCCTTGTAAATACTGCAAAGGCCTGTACAAAATTAAAGCACTAAAACGGCACGCAAAACATTGTTTTTTTAATAGTGAAAAAAAAGAAGGATTAAAGTATGCAAGCGAAGGTCAGACTATAGCGGCATTTACAACATCTCGCCAAGACTTTTTGAATAGATTGAGACTAAAATCGGAAGTTTTTCACACGATGCAGGCTGATAGAATTTCATTTAACGGAAAGAGTGATACATTAATTTGTCTGTATGCTGAAGATTATTTAAGGAATCACAAAAGACCACGTATTAAAAATGCCGTGTCGAATAGAATTCGTGAATTAGGTAGACTCTTAATACCCCTTCAAGACATTTATGGTATTAACAATATGTTAGATGCCTTGAAACCTGAAAATTATGATAAAGTAGTTGTAGCAGCTCGAATTATTTCGGGATACGATGAAACAACACGATCATTTCAAGCAGCTTCTTTAGCGTTACATTTAAAAACTTCGCTGTTAGCGGTATGTGCAGCTGCAAAATCATTACTGCTAAAAAAAGATCCAATTTTGCCAGTTACAAATTACGAAGAAGCCTTGAATAACGTTAAGGGGTTTGCTGAATTGGTAGACTCTAACTGGAAATATGCTATGGGATCACTTGCTCCTAAAGATTTGAATGAGAAGCATAGTGCAAAGCAAACATTACCAATAACTGAAGATATTATCTCGTTTAAAAATTATACTCACGAAACCGCTGAAACATGCATGACAAACTTAAAGCAAAATTTGGAAGATGCCGAATCATTTAAAAAATTGACAGAAGCTGTTCTTGCTCTTACTATAGTATTAAATAGAAAACGGGTAGGTGATGTGCAATATATTAAACTAGAAGCCTATACTACTGACTTGGTCAATACGAATCAGGAAGAGTGCCTAAATGTCCTTAGTGAACACGAAATTGCTCTGTCGAAGCATTTTAAAAGGATAATAACAATTGGAAAAGGTAGTAAACCAGTACCTATACTGTTTTCAAGCAAACTACAAGAATATATAGAAACTTTGCTTTTGGTTCGTAGCAAAACCGATTTTGTTACAAAAGAAAATCCGTTTCTATTCGCTCTAACAGGAAGCTCTTCAAAATGGGTAGATGGTTCATCGGCATTACGAAAATTTGCCTTAAATTGTGGTGCCAAAAATCCCAGTACTTTAACATCTTTAAAATTAAGGAAGCAAATCGCAACCGTTTTGCAGATCCTAAATCTGAATGAAGCAGAAATAGAACAAGTAGCGACATTTATGGACCATACAACGGAAACACATGAAGAATTTTATAGGTAAAATTTTAGTTTGTTTTTACTGGTTATTAATTATTTTACATAAAACTTGTTTTAGATTGTCTGAATAATTTCTAATTCGTTTACTCGTTCACGTTTCCCTCTTTGCCTAAATGGCGTCGGGTGCCCCGGTCCATTTCCTGTAGTTGTTTCTGTCTGCTGCCAATCTGTTTAATTCCCCCATCGTTTTCCTTTCTTCCCTGCCATATCTTAGATGATATCTGTCCACATTCTCTTTGGTCTACCGCTTGGTCGTCTGCTTTCCGTTCTTGCTTTTAGTATTCGTCTTGGGATTCGGTGTTCAGCCGTTCTGGTTGTATGCCCATACCATTTTAGCTTTTTATTTTCTATTGTGGTTACTTGTGGTATTTGTCGCAGTTGGTCTCTAAGACTTGTATTTCTCTTCTCAGTTTTCCAGATACTTTCCGTAGGTACTTCATTCTCCCCACAGTTATTTTGGATTTGTGTTTGTCCAGCATAATCCAGCTTTCTGCCCCATAGGTCAAAATTGGGGCGTATTCTGTTTTGTATATGTGTAGCTTTGTTTCTGTCTTTATTTCTCTTTTTCCAATTATACTTCTGTTTATAGCGTAGTATAGTTGGCTAGCTTTGTTCACCCTATTTAATATTTCGCTGTCTATTCTTCCATCATTTGTAATTACTGTTCCTAAGTACTCATATCTTTGTGTTTCTTCTACGTCTATGTTGTCTATTTTGATTGATTCTTTTGCTGGTTGTGCTCTTGTTTCGATATGTGCATTGTTTTTGTTTTGTCGATATTGATTTTTAATCCAACTGCTTCTATTTCCTCTTTCCACACGTTCACTGCTGCCTGTAATTGTTCTCTACTTCCTGCCAGGACCACAATATCGTCTGCGTAGACCATGTTTTGGATTTCTGCCGCCTCCATGTTCTAATTGCCTATCTTTAGCTTCCTTGCTTGATCCCTTCCTCAATACTGAATTCTTCCGTCTGTTATCCAGCTATTCTCACTATTCCTCTCACTTTCTCGTATACACTCTCTATTGCTCTTCTAAGTTTCTTATTCACATTTAGCTGTTCTAGTACTTTCCATATCTGTTTTCTAGACAACGATGTCAAATGCAGCTTTGAGATCGATGAAAGCCAGGTATAAATCCCTTCCTGTATCTAGCATATTTTCAGTAATCATTCTTAATGTGAAAATATGGTCCTGCGTCTGTCGTCCCTCTCTATATGCCGCTTACTCTTCCTCTAGCTGTCCTTCTGTTTCCTCTCTCAGCCTTGTTTCTAAAATTCTTGAGTATATCTTTAAAGCACACGATGAAAGGCATATGACTCTGTAGTTATCACACTCAGTTGTTTTTCCCTTTTTATGTATTGGTACTATATAGTTTCTTTGCCAGTCTTCCGGTATCTTCTCAGACTCCCAGGCTTGTCTGCATATCTTGTTCATCCACTTTTTCATACAAGTTCCTCCATATTTAATTAGCTCTGGTGGTATTTGGTTGCACCCGGCTGTTTTTCCGTTTCGCATCTCTTTAATCGCCGCTTTTACTTCTTCTTCTGTTATATTTTGTGGTCTGTTGTCTTCAAGTCTACGTTCTCCGTCTTGTATGGGGTGCTCTTGAATTTCTTGGATTTCTATTCCTTCGTTTTTTTTAACTTTTCTTCGAAATATTTTCTCCATGTATTCATGATTTCTGCTGTTTCTGTTCTAAGGCTGTTATTTTTATCTTTTATACTACTTATTTGTTTTCCTTTGTGAGTTCGTAGGTTTCTGATAGTGCTCCAGCAATATTTTTGATCGTATTTATAGCTTTCTTCTATTTCTGTTCCGAAGTCTTCCCATGTTCTTGCTTTTGCCTGTTTTACTGCCTCCTTTGCTTCATCTATTCTTAAATTGTATTCATTCTTATTTATTGTGTTTTTCAGTTGTACTTTTTCCTTCACACTATCGTTCCACCATAGTGTTCTTTTATACCCTACGTTTATTTTCTTTGTTTTCCGTACTTACTCTGCTACCTGTTGTACTACCCTCTTGTGATTCTCCCATCTTTCATTAACTTCCCATGCTACTTCCGCTTGTTCCTGTTGTCGGCAAATTTCGAGATTATTTTCGAGTAGTTCTACGTACTTTTATTTGTTTTCTTCATTGTTCAGTTCTTCTATCTTCAGTCTTTTATACTTCTTCTGGTTTAACTTTCTAGGGGGTTTGAACTTCATATCTACTATTTGGAGCTTATGATCAGTGTTCATTTCATTACCTTTATATCATTTACAGCCCATCTCATTGGTTTTGTGTACGTTATATAATCAGTTATACTTTTAACATTCCTCTCTTCTGCTTCATATGTATATCTGTGGATGTTGCTATGGTTAAAGTGTGTATTACCTACTAGAATCTATACAGAAGTTTATCATACGTTCTCCATTATTATTTGAATCTATTAATGGATCTCCACAGTATTTTTCGAGCGTTCCCATGCCTCTATTTTCGTTGTTCCCGATTCGAGCATTCCGATCCCCCATTATTACTGTATGTTTACTTCTTTCTCTACACTTTTCCACTGCTCTCTGCAATTCTTCATAAAAGTCCTCCTTTTCGTTTATAGCGGCATTTTCTGTGGGAGCGTATATTTGTATCAGTGTTATTGTTTCTTCCAACTGAATATCTATTGCTATTATTCTTGGATGAATTGCTTTCCAGTTTGTTATTCGTCTTTCAATTTTTGCTGTTACTATTACCGCTACTCCTTCCTTTGCTCTACCCGTTATGACCCCTGAGTACCTTAAAACATAGCCCTTTTCCAAGTTTTTTATTCCTTGTCCTTTCTTTTTGGCTTCACTGATTCCCAGGATATGCATTTTATAGTTTTCCATTTCCTGTTCTAATTTCACTTCCTTTCTATTAATCGTTTTAATATCCCATGTTCCAAATCTCAATTTCCTTTTCCGCTCCAATTGTCTTCCTTCAGTCCGTCCGGTTATACCCGATATATAATTATGAATAATTTAGAAGACAAATATACTTTTAATTCACTATTTACCTATCATATCAAACCGTTCATTTTTTTTTATTGTGTTTTACTCTGAACATACAATATACATGTAGCCCTCGAGCTTCTAAAGTTTTGCTTGATCTCTAGAAGTTTCTCAATGAATTGTTCATTAGATAAATAATTTCCAGTAGGAATGTTTATAGGGACATGACAATAATTTTACATCATTAAGTAGTAAATAATTTAAAATTGCCAATAATTTAATAATTTAATTTATTTAAGATTACCTCAGGATATGTTCCAAACAGCTAAAATAGCTAAGTTGCTTTTAATGGTGGAAAAAGGAGTGGGCGCTGAAAACAGTGGAAAGACTTTAAATGAAATCGATTTAGAACTAGAAATGTGGAGTATTCAAGATAAAGGACAGGAAGAAAGCACCTCAAAACCGAATGAAAATATTCAGGAACAGTGCCATGAAAACAACTGTGTTACAAATAACGTCGTAATGACTAGCAAGGCTGATACGGATTCCAAAAAATGTAATATGTTGCAATACGTATTACAGATAATCAAAAATTACTGCTTTTTATTTTTAGGTTTACAATCAAATAAGGGCAGAAAAATTACAAAAAACAAAAACCCTGAAAAAAATTTTTATCGGAGGTCTTGGAATGCAAAACAGAAAGCTGTTATGCTATCGTATTTTAAGACCCACCTTAAAAATAGAAAGGCTCCAAAGAAAAACGAATGCTTGAAACTTATAAATGAAAAACCTGATTTATTTAGCGACAAGAAATGGGGTCAAATTAAGGTTTTTATTTACAATTCATATAGATCATTGTAAATGTAAATACAGCAATTTCTAAAAATGTTGTTGTATTTTCAATCAAAGATATTTAAGTTTGATTTTTTAATTATTTTGTAACCTTATGTATGAAGATTTTAAATAAATTAGTTATCTTTCTTTTGTTTCATACATTTACAGGGTAGAGAAAAATATTAACACAAGGCTCCTCTGGTAAAGTGGTTTGAGTTCGAGGCATATCCGAAAACTAAGTTCCGATCGCTTAGCATTTTAACGCAAGTGGAGGGACTGTGACAGGGAGGGCTGAGTTACCTCACGTGCACTTACGCCACAAAGGTGGGCCCATTGTGCTGCCTCCCCAGCAGCTCCCCAATTTGGGCATCACCCAAGCCATCCAATGAAGACATCCGCAACACAGGACGTGTTCTACCGTCTCGTTATCCCCGTTGCATCTTCGACGATTTGGGCTGTCCGCCAGTTCCATCCTGTGCGTGTGTTCATTTAAGGGTGTAGTGTCCAAATAAGATACCTACAACTAGTCGCGGGTCATTTCGTGACAGTTGTTACAGGCCAAACGAGCTTTTTCGTCGACCCGCAACAGGATAGGTGGCAAAAGGCCTACAGCTTAGCTCAGCTATCTTTCTAGTTGTGTACAGGGTACGTTAAAATTAACGGGTGCCACCTTCCAAATCACAGCAGATTACCAGTTCTCG
>JABXWE010021866.1:0-16871 GCA_014611495.1 Limonius californicus | reverse complement strand
AGTTCTTTAAATTTTTACGAAGTTAATTTTAAATTGCGTTAGGAATTACAGTTCAATCAATAAATTTAATGTGGTTTACAGTTTCAACGAAGAATTGAAATTATTTTCCACTCAAGACAAAAATTTTCTAAAATATGTACAATTTACTTGAAAGTTAAACAGAATTTACCATTAAAATTTACATTAAATATTATTTACAGCATTTAAAGGGAATTTGAAAATTAAATACATGTTACAGTTCAAACTTTAAATTTAACTAAATGTGCAATTTGAGTGGCCACTCCATACTTTCGTCAAAATATCTGCAAAATGTTTCAAAATGCGTTTGTGATGTAAAAGGTTATTCAAATGTCGCTCAGATACTTCTAAATAATTTATTTTATTTTATAGTACATTTTTTTATGATTTAATATCTGAGATATATGTATGAATAAAATATTACCTCTGACGTCGTTGTTTAATGTTTTCAGTAATAAAATCGGTTAATATTATTGTAGAATTGAAACATTAAAAAATGTATATTATCTGTGTATTTATGAAAAATCACGAATATTTCTAAAACATTATTGCACAATTAAAAACATCTAAGATAGTTTCAATTGTCTCATACGTCTTAGAGATATTTTTAAATGATGTCTATACTTTTATGTATATTTACACACCTTCTAAATACAAAGAGATAAACACACTTCACTTCACTTTACATTAGAAAGTTCTGCAAAAATAAATAACGTTTTGGAAAGCTGTCTAGGTTTTTGGCAAACAGGATTTTTGCTTACACTTAGTAATCCAGACTTACACATGCATATGTTAACCCATTCTAGCATTTACTTTCTACATTTTTTTCTACGTATTTTTGTTTTAAAGCAATTGTTTGTAACCGTTTAACAACTTGCCGTTAATGTTATATGTTATGGTACACAAAATTATTATGGTGTTAAGGCTTTAATATTCCATTGTAAAGATTTAAATAACAAACAAATGTTCTATTAATAAAAATCTACTAAGGTGAATACTTTTAGAAGCAAATGATCGATCTGAACGGCAAATTAGGTGAACCTAAATTTCCAATTTCAATAGAAAATTTTCTATTTTATACGTAGAAATTTAAATCCGTGAGTTTGAAAAGCAGAAGTTTCTGGTTATACATGGAATTTTTTACTGTGGCCCTATCGAACCGTAATTGTACAAAGATAATTAATTATTTGGAATTCTTTACAACAGTGGTGGTCACATTGGAAACCGACAAAAAGCCCATTATAACTGGGGGGCCACTAATTGGGGACTACGAATTCGCTCAGCTTCATTTCCACTGGGGTGCCAATGACGAAGAAGGATCAGAAAACACCATTAATAACAGCAGGTACGTAGAAACCACCCTGGGCGATCTCTGAAAGGTCCAAAATTGAATCATTCTTTTAAAAATGTGAGTATTATAACTGTTGACTCATGCTATTGCATTTAATTCATCAACTGAGTGAGTAACTCCAAAAGAACGATAGGCACAGCGGATATAGAACAAAACGGGTTTAAAGTTATAAACGTAGATATTTGGTATAAAATTAGTGGAGGAGTTTTAGATTAATTTACTAATTTTATGTTGCGAGCATACATATAGTTCTTCTTCATTAAATTAATGTTTAAATAGTTGTAACATTTAATTTATTATATTTAGTTTTTTTCTATTTATTTTTATTTAATTTATCAAATCTTTTTCATTTAAGTATAAAATTTTCCAAATGGGTTCGTCACCTCCATAAATATAATGATTCAATTTGCAAATTTAATTTCTAAAACTAATTTTAGCACATACGTGTCACTCATGTAATTCACAGGTATCGGTCAGTTGCAGGTACGATTTGCTGTATCATAAAGTTCTACTTTGTAGAAATAGCAGCACATCTTATTACTTTACTGCATCGACCTTGTAAAAGTGACACCTAATTACGATAAAAACGGTTCTATTTTATGCTTTGTTGCAGCTTTCCTTTGGAGTTGCACATGGTATTTTTCCAAACCGCGTATGGATCATTCGACGCCGCCACAGAACATCCGGATGGGTTAACTGTTTTGTCATTTTTATATTCGGTAAGAGTTACACTAATCTACTTTTGCAATTTATTTACATTAGTTGTACAGTATCACCACATTAAAATGTCTGATAAGAATAGATCATGGAAAGAAAATCGTATGTCTAGACTGCATTTGAACATGAGCGGTGATTCATCAATTAGAAGACAATACCCTAAATATCTCGCTAATAGAAAAAAGTAGGGTAACTACATTTTACCAAGTTAAAAGTAGTATTAGTATGAATGCATACGTCCTACTTAAAACGGCAAACAAAAAATTACTGAAAATAAACTCTACGTCTGTATACAAGGTTTGGGAATTTAATTCCCGGATTGACGCTACAGCACTGGAGACGCATAAAATTAAAACAAAAGTAATGCAGCAAATAATTGTTCACCTATTTATCAATAGAGGGTGGTGAAACAAAAATCGAAAAACTGTTAATTTTTAGGGAGGACGCTAGAGTGTGTATCATATTTCTATCGGAAGTCATCGAGCAACAAATGAATTTTAAATTTGACTGCATATTAAGGAAAGCTCCAACAGACTCTGATGAAGTGTTGCGAACTGTTTACGTTGTTTACACCTTAAATCTACTAAGTGTTTGAATGGTTTAAACGGTTTAAAGATGCACTTGAGGATGTTCAAAATTACCCTAGAACCGAGCGTCCGTTGAAATCTCGCAAGAGTTCGTAAAGTTGTGGCAGAAGATTGCCAACTGACCCTCGGAATGATGGTAGATCAGCTAAACATCAATCAAAAGATGATTCGACAAATTTAACATGAAGATTTGGGAAAGAGGAAAAGCTATGCAAAGTTCGTCACGCACGTTCTTACGGAGTGGGTGTTTCAGTAAGATTCTGAGAAGAAACACCAGAGCATGCAGTGGATTGGTAAATCATCACCATGACTCAAAAAGTTACGTTTACAAAAATCCCGAATTAAGACAACATTAAAATCGTGAGGAAATGATTGCAACGCATTTCTCGAGTGCGACCGCAATTTCGAAAAAAGGGTAGTTGGTTCGTATTGCGTGACAATGGACCTGCCTATTCTGCACTGATTGTGAAGACATTTTTATGAAATACAACACTGCTAAAGTCAAGCACCTACCCTATCCACCTGGCTTGGCACCAGCAGGCTTTTTTCTCTTTCATAAAGTGAAAATTGCTCTCAAACGTAGATGACACTAAAAGAAACATCTAATCGCCGAATTGAAAGCCGTTTAGAATGTTCCAATAAGTATTTTAAAGTAAATGGGGATTTCCTTGAATAAATACTATGGGGCTTGGATCTTATTGAAGGTCCGATCACCAAATATATTTGGATAAGAAGATAAAATTGGAGAGCAAGATTTATTTGCGTCTGTACAAGATTAGGTAATTCGGTAACTATATAAACAATAACAAAAAACATATCAACCCCAAACAAGGCAACCCGATAAATGTAGTGCACGCGCACTACATTTACTCCCCCCCTCTGTCCAAAAAAAAAGAAAAAAAAGCGCATGTTGAAGGGAAAACTTCCACAATGACGTGTTCGAAACAAAATTTTGACCCACATTATAGAGGTAATCAAAAATTTGTGGTAGTTAAAAAACCCTTCATGCTTCAATTGGCATTGAACAATAAAAAACTTAAGACTAATACAAGTAAGATAGAAATAATACAAACGGTCCTTAAAGCTAAATTAAATTAAACTGGAACAGGAAAACAGGGTGGGAGCAAGACGCACAGGAACAAAACAGGATGGAAGTGTGCCGTGGATCTGAAAAAAAAGAACCTTTGCGTGGCAGAAAGGAGGCCGATGCCCAATCGTGGAACAAAAAGGCTGTTAATGAAATGATACCAATTGTAGGATATAAAAGGGGCTACATGGGTACTTGTACTGAGCATTGGAAAGTTGGAATTTCATTTTTCTATATATTTTGTTTGCTTTCAAGAATAATCACCTATTTGTATGACAAATTACTTATATGCAGTGAAGACAATAATAGATAACTCTTGCTGCAGTTTTACCACAGATAAATATGTTTTTCTAGATTTCGACATGACCTCTAAAAGACTATAGATTTACTAGCAATGAAACCTACAGATGAAGTTAATTAACATTAACAGCATAATAATTAGCAAGTGATACAGTACAAGCCTAGTAATTAGTTATTAGTAATATTAAATAATTGCAAAAATACTTGAAATATGGTTAAAGAAATTACGTCACTTGGAAAGTACACTGTCTTTTAGTTGCCCAAACATAATTACCCTAATTGTTCAAATAAAGAAGGTATGTTTTCTTAAAAAAAACTCACCTTGAATAAGGTTTGCACACATTCCTTCTTAGAGGAACATAAAAGTAACTTTATTTTTGTAAATGCTATTGCCAAAGTGCTATTAATTGTAAATTTTACGTATGTTGTACGAAAGATGAAACCTATCTAGTAGATGTTCTTGAAAATGTATACAATCAAACCAGTTATTCTTTCCCTTTAAAGGTATTCCGAACATGTAAACTTTAAAGCGTATTTAATGATATAATAGTAACTACTAACTCGTAATTAAAATTAAGAATGAATGAATAGGTGTGCTATTTTCCTCCCGGCGAATTAAGCTTTAAATCCTCAACAATAACAATCAACCTTTTTGTTTAAAAACACGCTCTTTCATTTCTACGTATTTGATCTCAATTTCAAAACGTCGGTTGCTTAAAATTAAACAAGTACCCACAGAATGGCCAAAGAGATCCGGGAGGAAAGTTAGCGGTTCGTTTACTTTTTCTAGAAAGGTCTCGTGGTATTTTCGCGTATACTCATACGTATTTGACAGCAAATTTACCACATACGTCATTTATTGAACTAACGGGCAACAACTAATAGGAATTTTTAAATAAATTTCACTAATTCATTGCCAAATTAACGCCTGCAAACCTCAAAATCCGCATACTACCCGCGTATAAATTCGTTAATTTTCAAAATCAATAATTTAATTATCGGCTGATCACTTGAACATCTAATGCCATTATTGTTCTCGTGCCTGAGTACGTATATGTCCTACAAACAAGCCGTCTACCAATGACAATACTCATGACGGTTGCTTACTCAAATTATCCCTAACGTGATTAGCAGAGTTTCCAAAATCATTTTTATAGGTAGATAACTAGGTGTTAATTTCGTAGATGGAAAATTATTAGCAGACATTTACATAGTAGAAGTAGTACTTGCCTAAAACAACATTATTTTTGTTATTAATAATAATTATTAAACAAAAATAGAACTATGAACAAATACAAACAATATCTTACAATATTTATTTAAATAACAAACGAATTTAAAAATGCTAAAATTAGATCAAATTGTAACTGAAACATTACTATTATTCCAACAGTTTGAATTGCAATAACGGCTTACATCGGGCCTTTTCTTATTACAAAAATCGGTAACAGTTACAACAATAAAAGGCTCGAATTTCTGTTCTTTGCTTAATGATTGTTTTTTTTTAGAAACGTGCGACTTTCATACGTACTTACATTTACTGAAATGGCATACCCACTCGACTTTTTTATGTCTGCGAACAGCCCTTAAGAGCTGATATAGTAGTAATGGTATAAGTGTTGAATGTCCTACGTATCTGTTGATTGTAAAACGCATGTCTTTACAATCTGAGAGGTCATAATTTATTATTTATTTGACTTACCTCACATTCAATTTAAACTCAAACATAAATTTAATTTTGAATTATTTTACAGAACAAAAAAAAACATTTATAGTCAAGTCTTATTTTCGCAGTGGTCAACGGAATGACCACGGAAACTAGAATTATTCCATTAATACTTGTAAACTTTACCACTGAATTTTTGAGAATAGTAATGTGTTTTGAAGAAACAGGTTCTGTAAATCACAGGCCAAGAATAGGAAGACCTCGTCGTCGAACATTAAAAAAACATAGTCCACGAATATCCGACAATATTATTACAACGGCTATCTTAACAATTAGATCGGCGCACACTTTTCTTTCGCCAGACCTGCAAATGCGACCATATATACCTAAAACGTACCAGGAATTATTGCCCCCCGAAGATTTAAAGAGAGTTACATATAGCCAAAGGCTTCATGAAAATCTTAATGATGATGAATACAACATCTTTTACCGATGAAGCAGGGTTTCATCTAACTAGCTATATCAATTCTCAAAACATGCGCATGTGGAGCACTGATTGGTTTATATCCTTTAAAAATTGGAGGATGGATCACTATATCCAGAAGAAGAATCACCGATCCAATCTTTTTTGATAGAAATCTGAACGAAGAAAACAGTCACAATAATATTCTTGAACCGTTTATAACCAGCTGTACGATGACAAATTTCAAAATGGCAAAAACCAAGATTCTGCTGACCACATGTTGTACAAGTTACTGTGGAGTATCTGCGAGAATTTTCCAATAATAGACTAATTACTAAACATCAATTTCCTCCAAGACTGTGTTCCTTGACTCCTGTAGACTATTTTGTGTTTCCATACGTAAAAAATGCAATTTTAGAAACTTGAGTGCAGACCGTGGACGACTTCGCGACAACTTTGCCAACAATATCAACTGATTTATGAAAATATGCTGATAGATACATGTTTTCGAAAACATTAAATGCCATGTCAATGTATGTTTAAATATTGCAGGGCATCATTTTCCACATCTGCTGTAATAACTTTAATAAAAGACCGTGTCCTGCAACGTTTAATATCCCGATATAATTTATTTTATAGATTTATCACTGCATTATCACATTTTAAATATAAATGCCAATTTTCTTAGAAAGATGTCGCTTTGAATGATGGTTTGTTTAAGGTTAGGTATACCTAATACTGTTTAAACATTTGGAATGGGAAATCCTTGCTGCTGTTATACGAGGCTGGGCTGATAAGTAACGCCTTCAACACAACAAAATGAGATAAAGTCAAGAACTAAGAAACAATTTAAAGGAAAAAGTGTATTCTTTAAATTACAGCGTTATTTTTCAACATAACCACCATTTCGTCCGACACATTTTCTGATTCCGTTGATGAACTCTTTCGCTTTCTGTTTAATCCACTCCTGTACTGCATGTTTTAACTTCGTCGTCCGTCGGGTATCGGTTGCCCTTAAGATGCTCCTTAATATTAGGCAATAAAAAATCTCAAAGAGCCAATTTCGGAGTAGTGTAGATTGGGCATAGAACAATTTCGAATTTCAGAGTTTTATTCTCTGCACAGTTCCTCGAGAACATTGGTGTCTGGCGTTGTTCCATACTCATTCTTTCGAAATTCTGACATGAGCAGTGATATCATGTTGTATAATTTGCCTATTTTCACGAATCATGGCATCCACTTTCAGTACTTTCATCATTCGTTACTGAAATCGGTTTTCCAGACCGTTGCTTCTCACATCCATTTTACCTATAGAACTTATTAGCACACCTAACCCACCTAACGTCTTACGTTGCTAATATCCATAGCATCTTCTTCATACACGTCTTTTAGACGCCGGTAAATTATAATTGAAAGGCAGTTTTGTGGGGATAAAAAATCGACAATAGACGCTGCTTCAACCAAATAGGGGAACACGACTCCATTTTAAGGGTATTTGTAGGTCGTTTTCAACACAATTCCTCCACGCTCGCTTTGGCCTTCCTCTTATTGTTTTCCTATGTATCTTCTCATCTGTGACTATTTTTGGAAGTTTACTATCGGACATGCGCGCTATACGAGGTCTGATCAAAATGTATCCAGAATGGTTTCATAAGTTTGCAATGACTAAACACTGAGGGATGCGGTTATGCATAAAGTGACCTTGGCATCTATTACACATGTGCTGTGCATCACATTGGCCTTGCTCAGTCGGTTGTTTCACAGTAATGTTTTTTGGTGACATATGTGTAACTGTTTGGCGCGTTTTCATGTCTGAAAAAGTGATCAACGAATGTGTATCAGATTTTGTCAAAAATGTGGAAACACTTGCAAAAATTAAAGTTACAGAAAGTCTATGGGAAAGATTGTATGAGTCGTGCACAAGTGGTATAAACGCTTTAAAAATGGCCGTAAAAGTGCTGACAGTGATCCGCGTTCTGGAAGACCTACAACCAGCAAAAGTGAAAAAAATATTGAAGCTGTGCGCACAGCTATGCGGGAAAATCGACGAATCACTATTCGTGAGTTGTTTTTAGACCTACACATTAGTTTCGGTTCAGTTCAATCAATTCTTACGAACGATTTGGGTATGAGACGCGTCTCAGCCAAATTTGTACCAAAACTCCTCAAAGTTGAGCAAAAACATGCCCGTGTTTCAGCTGCTACTGAGTTGCTCGAGTGCGTCAAATATGACGAAAACTTTGTAAAAAACAATTGAACTGGCGACGAAACGTGGGTTTATGGGTATGATCCCGAAACTAAGGCCCAATCTTCACAGTGAAAGACCCCAAAGTCTTCCAGACCTAAAAAAGCACGACACAGCCGCAGCAATCTTAAGACGATGCTAACTGTTTTTTTCGATTACAAGGGAATTGTGCATCATGAATACGCTCCATCGGGCCAGACGATCAACAAGGAGTATTACTGCAAAGTGCTGTAACGTTGGAGGGACGCAGTTCGTCGGAAAAGTCCGTACTTGCATGAGAATGGCGAGTGGCAATTACACCATGACAATGCCCCTGCCCACGTATCGCAATTTGTGCAGCAGTTTCTTGCTAAGCACCGCATTCCACAGATCCGTCAGCCACCCTATTCACCAGACCTTGCTCCCAGCGACTTTTTTATATTCCCGAAAATCAAATTCCGTTTAAAAGGAAAAATATTTCAACACATTGAGGAGATACAGCAGAACACGACGAAGCAGCTATTTCAGAAGAAGAATTTAAAAAATGTTTCGAGCAATGGCAGCAACGCTGGATTAAGTGTGTGGCTTCGGAAAGGGATTACTTTGAAGGCGATTAAATATCAATTTCATCAATCTTGTAATTTCTTTTTAAATAAAGCCATTCTGGATACATTTTGATCAGACCTCATATGACCATCCACTTAGTTCGGGCTTGTTTGATTATTATTTGTATGATTCCGATATTATTGTAAAGGTGTTTTAGCTCCTGGTTTGTTCTTTTTTTTCATATTTCTCTTTGTTTTACACCCCATATATCATCCTTAATATTCTTCTTTCCCATATTTCAATTTTCTTAACATCTTCCACTCTTAAGACCCATGTTTCGCTTGCGTAGAGAGCTACTGGTCTGATTGCCGTTTTATACAGTCGTATCCTTGCCGCGTAAGATAGGTCTTCTGCTCTCAGGATTTTCATCAGCGAGCCTGCTCTTTTTATTCCAAGTAGCAGCCTTTTTTCGACTTCCTCCCTTTGGTTTGCTACTCCTAGGTAGACGAAATTATCCACTCACACTTATTTTCTTTTCGATTATTTTGAAAGTATTTTGTATGCTACGCTCAGTAAGGAGATTGGTCTATAATTCCCACATTGTTTTGTGTTTTCCTTTTTGTATATTGGTACTATTACGTTTTTGCTCCATTCCTTTGGCATTTCACATTTATCCCAAGCTGTCTTTATTAGTGTATATTATATTCTTTCTGTAAGCTTCCTTCCACCATATTTCAAAAGCTCTCCATATATTTCGTCGCTTCCTGAGCTTTTACCGTTCTTTAAGGTTTTAATGATTTCTTCTACCTCCTCCATTTGAGGGGAGGGTCGACTTCTTGCTTATTTGTTAGTTTCGAGGGTATGCTGATCATGTTTGGTTCGTCTTCTTGTGCCATTAGTAATTCTTTGTAATGTTCAACCCACCTTTTTAGTATGTCCATTTCTGCTCCTAGCAAACGCCCTTCCTTTGTTTTCCACAAATATTGTTTTTGGTTGCCATCCTTTTCTAATTTGTGCTGTTTTCATATAGAATAGTCGGTTACTTGTATTCTTTTATTCTAAGTATTCTATATTCTATCCTATTATATTCTAAAATCTAAACCAACACTTTGTATAAAATTATTTCACACAATATGTATTTTTGTAACAGTTAAATTTTCAGTTAATTATGGGATGCAATGAGAATGAAATGTTATTTTCTAGACAATATATGGTCTCTAAAGGAGTTTAAAAAATCGTGAAATCACTATGAAGTACATGTCGATTATTTGCTACTGAATATAACTTGAACATCTTAAAAACTCATACTAATAGCTAAAAATTCATTTTACAGAACGCCAAAGAAGAAAATCTGCATTACAAAAGCCTTTTGGAGGCTCTGCCTTCAGTACAGAATCCTCAAACAACAACTACTTTCGACCATCCGCCACTACTCAAAGATCTTATAATACAAGATCGTTCTGTTTATTTCACCTATGGAGGCTCTCTTACTACCCCTCCTTGCTCTGAAGTAGTTACTTGGATCGAATTTAAAAATACCATTCCGTTGGCCCACGAACAGGTACGCATGAATCAAATATAACCAATTACTTCTTGTATAAAATTATGTGCAACAACTAAAATAACTGCAATTTCAGATTGAAGTATTCAGACAGCTGAATAGTGAACATGGCAAACTGGTACACAACTTTAGACCAGTTCAGCCCTTGCATGGAAGAACTATTAGGATGAACAGAGATGTTACTGATCAATTATTAGCAGTACCCAATCAAAAATCGCTTAAGACTGAAGAAGACCATAAAAACTCAGCTACAAATATTCACATGGAAGGTTTCATGTTCTTGTTTATATTGCCATTAATTCTTGCCGTACGATATAGGAAAATATAATTATAAATAAATTATCATAATTGATTTTCACAAATGAAAAGTACAAGATCTCAATAGAATAGAAGTTTAGTATTTTATTTTATAGTTTTATACCTATTACTATTTAATGTTTCATCATTAAATTAAACCTTTGCATGAAAGCACAAAACAATTTAATATAATCGTTATTTTATTATGCCCTTGTGTATTACTAATTACAGTAAATTACGTAAAATTATATAGCCTTACATTAACTTAATAAATACACGAGAAAAGTACTAGTTGTTTTATTCATGTGCCACATCCACAATGCTGGCAAGGTCTTCTGCTTGTCTTTCTTTTAGTCGTTCTCTTATAAGTTCAGCAATAGCTTTTTGTGTTCTTCGTTCCAGTTTCTCAAGTTTCTTAGCAACATCCCTTTTTAAATCCCAATCTGGTTTCCGAGGGGCTAAACTAGTAATATCTAATTCATCTATTATTACTTGTGATTTGGCAGAATCTAATTGGTCTTTAACTTCACCCTCAACATCACCCGGTTTTGCATCGGGCACAATGTGGTCATTAAGCTTTTCGTCCTGCGGTTTGTAGTTTCTGAATTTAGGCCTAAAAAACGTTACAATGAACAAAATGATAAGACTATTGCCATTTAAAAGCTATAAATACTTGGGCAGGACTATATGTTCCTCTGATGTATTGGAATTATCAGCGTTATCACCTTCTCGTCTACGTTTTAGGCCTTCAATCGTTCTTTTCGTTTTAAAGCTTGTTCTTCTAGAGAGCCCACATTAATTGTTCCGGACATCTTAATAACCATAACATACAGGAATACGAAACTATTATTGTTTATGATATTTGTAGCCAGTCACTATATCGTAATTGTTCTTTTGGACTTTTTGTCAAAAACATTAAGTTATAAGTGCAAACTTTTAGGTTAGAATAGGTTAGAAATGTCAAACACGACGTCAAATAAATAAGCAAACTGCGTTTAGCGCCTTTCGTGAAAGGCCACAAACTTGTACGATTTGTATCCGTACAAGATTGCTAACTTAGGTGGTTCGATTCCACACTAAACAGGTTTCCTGTGTTAAGTATCAGTCACATAAGATTAGTGCAGTTGTAGTGCATTTGCAGTGCAGTTGTACAGCGTTCACATAAGATTAGTGTATTTGTTAAGACATGCGCACTAATGTTCCAAAAACCACCACCATCACCAGGTGCTCGCTTTTTACTTTGTCTGTCAATAATTTGTTTCAGAACAATAGCACTGGCGCCTAGTAAATGTAAAAGGCAAGCCCACCTTTGTTCTAAATTGTTATTTTCCATTTCAATTGAAATTTAAAACTATTTCTATAACGTAGGTAAAAAACTTAGGTTAGTAAAATAAAACGCTTGTCAGAGTCAGCTGTTGCGAAATGTTTATCCACTATTCCGGCCATGCGCAAATCGCTGCATTTGATTAGTTCTTGTAAGGCCGTTGTAAGCGGTAGTGTAAAAGCTAAAAGCTACCAAGCTTTTACACTACCACTACCATACCAATCTTACCACTCAGCCGTTGTGAACGCTTGCATAAAGAAACAAGAACCTAGCTTTCTGCACTAACGTTTATGTGAATGAAGCTTTACTTAAAATACACTAATTGGTGTTTATGTTGCTGAAAGTGTAGTAAATGTATCCAGTTACTAGCCAGTCTATACATTTACCTAAGATTTTAGTAAAAGTATTAATTCAATATAAAAATGTTTACTTTACCTACAGTAAATGTACACACTTAAGACAATGCGTAAGTTCGCTACAAAAGATTATTAAACGTATCAACTAAATATAGAAATGGATTTTAATAAATAATTACAAAATCTATATACACTATGTTGATGGACGAAATTACCAAGTTTAATTGAATTTTATTGCAAAATCTGTCAATTTTGATTTTAGAAGCAAATTTGTGTATTTAACTTTTACATTAATACTTTTAACATTTATGAACCGTCAAAATAAGTTAACAAGTTAATAGGGAATAGTCCTGGAATAATGTTATTCGCGAGTCTCAAATTTTTAAGCAATTTATTTAATAAATTTAGGAACATTCAGTTAGATTGTTGATCAGATATTATTCAATCAACGGTTAGAAAAAGTAAAATAAGTAAACGTTCAAAATATTTTTTTTATGTACAATTGGGGACAAAAAAAATGGAAACACTAATTTTTTCTCTTTGTAAATAAGTATGTAATCGAATCATAGTTGCCACTTCGTTGTTTTATTGCAACAATTAGATGTCAATGTTACAATAAATTTATTTCAAGAGAGTGAACATGTTCAGATATTTAAGTGATATGAAAAAAGTAAGAGCAATTAGAAAAACTAGAAGAAGTTGGTTGTTAAGACGCGTGGCAGCTGATTAAAATGATAGTTATAGCTCCATCTAAATTAAAAAAGATGTTATAAGCAACACAATTTTGCACGTCGGCGTCGCGTCGTTTGGATCTGGACCTCTAAAAGTACGAGGGGTATTTTTTAAATAAGGTAAGTTTATGAATGAAAGTGAGACTGACGAGCGATCGCCGCAGTGCGCTTGCGCGTCTGCTCTCAGCATGCTTTGCGAGCGTTTAGACGCCATTTGCAGCCATATCGTTTGTCTGTGTGCTAAGCTGTAGAAGTTTATAATGTTTAAAACTTGGCAGCTGCGGAACTTCACCGTCAGATTTGTGAAGTTTACGGTGATAATGCTATGACTGACAGTAAAGGTCGAAAGTCCGTGAGAATGTTCAAGGACGGGCGGGTTAATGTGCATGATGAGCCACGCCCTGGCCGACTTTCTCCGATTTCTGAAGATTTGGTTCGTGATGTGGACAACAAAATTCAAGAGGACCTACGATTCACGATTTCGAAGTTATCAATTAAATTTCCACAAGTTTGAAGGTCAGTTTTGTACGCCATTGTTTCCGAGAAACTGAATTATCAAAAATTGTGTTCACGGTAGGTTCCAAGACTGCTTTCTGATGATCAAAACAAAAAGATTGGGCTGTGCTTATTGTTTTTGACTCGATACAATCAGGAAGGAGATGAATGGTTGGACTACATCGTTACAGGAGATGAGACTTGCGTGTCTCACATGACTCCTGAGTCCAAACAACAGTCAATGGAGTGGCGACGCATATCGTCGCCAACCATACTGAAAGCCAAACAGACAAGTTCAGCACGAAAGATCACGTCAACTGTCGGGACAAGAAACGGATTTTGTTAGTGGATTTTATGCCGAGAGGCACAACAATCAATAATTCTGATGCGTATTGTGTGACCTTGAGAAAACTCCGGCGTGCCATACAAAACAAGCGGCGTGGCCTACTGCCTTCCGGTGTGATGTTACTCCATGGCAATGCAAGGCCACATGTTTCTGCAAAAACACAAGATCTAATCAGGTCTTTTAGATGGGAACAACTGAATCATCCACCTTACAGTCCAGACCTTGCACCCAGTGATTTTCACTTGTTTCGGTACTTGAAGGAGTTCCTTGACGAAGTGAAAACTGCAGTCATGGATTGGGCCTCTTCAAGGTCAGAATTCAAAAACTTGTTGAGCGGTATGACAAATGTTTGAACAAAAATGGGAATTGTGTAGAAAAGTAAATAAACGTATGTAGATATGGAAGAAAATATATTTTAATGATATTTACAGTATTTTCCTTCTTATTAAAAAACGGACCTTATATAAAAAATACCCTTCGTGTCTAGTGAAGAAGAAGATGCTGCGTAGCTAAATTATATTACGCAAGCACCTTTTCCACAGCAGTGGTAGCGCGAGAGAAAACAGATTTTTCAGGTTCGGTTAGAACTGCAGGTAGACGTGTAAGACAAGCTGCAAGAAAACAAGTTTTAACTGAAGAGCATAAAGAAATTAGAGTAGGATTAGTACTCCAATATGTAAATAGAGATGATGACTTCTGAAGTCGGTTGTTTTTCTTTCAGATGAAAAGGTTTTCCAATCTTGCAATAATGGTAGAATACGAATATGTAGATCCAGAAATCAACGGTTTAAGGAAAGATATATTCATAGTTTAAATAATAGTGGTCGGTTTTCGGTTTCGGTAACGTACGGGCGCAGAAGGTCGAGGGACTTGCTTTAATATAGAAAATCGTCTAATAGGAGAGACTTATCGAAATATCTCGAATGTCATTATGTTACCAAGCGTTATTTAAAGATTTCCAGGAAACAATTTCATTTTTCAACAGGATAATTGCCCTGTTCACACAACCAGAATTGTTAAAGACTGGATTCAAGAGAGCGGGGTAAATTCATTGGAACGGCCTTCAAAAAGTTCCGATTTGAATACAATTAAAAATATAAGGGCCTTTCTTTTAAAAAGAATTCATTTTCGGCAGATTAGACCTAGAAATAGAGGACAATGATGGAAGGAGATACAGAAAGAGTGGCACCATGTTGATGAAAATTATGTTACGTATTTGGTTCTATCAATGAATAGAATAGAAGATTACAAATGGTGTTAGAAAAAAATGGAGCTGCTACAAAATATTAATGATTCAATTAAATTTATATTTTATGTTGAGTTTGTAGTCTTGTTCAATATATTTTACATTTAATTTTAACGTTGCCACAATTTTAATAAAACTTTTTAAATAATTAATATGAAATTAATTTGACAATGTTGACCTTTTAATGAGTCGCCTCTGAATTTGTGACATTTTTTAAGTCAATTTGCCTAGAAAGGCATAATTACAATGTTTAAAATCAATGAAAAACGAGCGCTAGATTAGTGTTAGTGTTTTCATTTTCTATCCGCAATTGTACGTTTAATAAATGAAATGAAAACATAACACTTTATTCAATAAAATGTAAGAGTAATATAAATATAATTTTAAAATATAAATCGAAACATAAATATTAATGATAATTTCGGCGTGGTGTGCACAAATGTATCAGTAAAAATATTCATTTAGAATCTCGCGTTTCAGGTTGTGCATACTTTTACTAGCTCAGATATGAAAATGTATGCATTTATTAGTCAAAATATACATTTGATTGGTTGTGAATACATTTTCTTTACAAATTAGTATACCATAAACTGGCGAGTAAGTGTATACGTTTACTGAGTTGACGCTTCTACTGCAACACACACACACACATATATATATATATATACAGTGTGTCTACTTAAGTTGGCGCCATATGGAATACTTTGTTATTATAAGTTTTACGAAAAAAAGTCATTCTTTATAAAAATCTCTGCTTTCGAAAACAATAATATTCAGCTATTCACATTTGACATCGAATGTACAGGGTGTCCACAAATTGAAAAAGTTCGATAGGAATTTTTTGACCACTTCAATTTTAAATTCAATTGTGCAAATCCTACTTGTAAAACACGTTATCTTTTATCTTAATTAAACAGTCATCATACTTCAAATGTTTATTGCTGATCCGTAACATTTTACCGACGCATGCGAATGAATAATATGTTATATGTAACAAGATAATTAATACAGAACATTTATTTTTCACACATACATAGTACATTACAAATACAATTATTATGTTGTCGTAAGTAGCAACGGTTACCTTCAGTTCGCTACTGCCCCAACGTATCCACCTTCGCGTTCAACACATGTAATTGTTCTTTTACAAAATTCTCGTAACACACTCCTACATATCTCGGGAGTGATTTCGTGAACCGTTTCCCTTATTATCCGTTCGAAATGGTCTACATTTCTAAACGGTCCTTGTTGATATACCTTCTCTTTTAAATAACCCCACAAGAAAAATTCTAGTGGGGTTAAGTCGGGAGATCGAGCCCGGCAAAAAATCACAGAATACCTATGTATGACTCGTCCATTAAAAATATTGTCAACGTATTCCCTAACATCGTGCCTACTGTGACATGGTGCACCGTCCTGCTGGAACCATATCTGCTGTAATTCAGCTATGGGTAGATCATCATACAACTTCAATTTTCTCTTCTAAACTCAATGTCGCCGGCATATTTGTTTATTTGTTACTACACTGACGTTCGGTAAGAGAAATGTCATTGTCA
>JABXWE010021865.1:0-22887 GCA_014611495.1 Limonius californicus | reverse complement strand
CACCCCCCCCCCCCCCCCAAAGAATTAGTACATTAGACATTAGAATTTTCAGAGAAATCCCAAAAAATAGTAAAAATACAGAGTGTTCCATTTAAAATATACCTATATATCGACTGGTAGAAGACATTTCAAAGCCTTGTAAGAAATATATTTCTTGTACAATCCCCCTAAGTACATTAGACTCAGAATTTCCAGAGAAATCCCAAAAAATAGTAAAAATACAGGGTGTTCCATTTAAAATGCCCATACAATGTAATTTTCATGAAGCAATCTCTAAGACTTTAAGAGTAATTAGCTGGCTGTAGTATTAGTAAAATCATTCTGTATATTTTGGGTTCAATGCACACAATTTTTTAATGTAGCTAATAATCCAGTGACGACCTATTGTGATACAAAATTAGGAATGTATAGGAAGTTATGTATTAAGTACTCGTTCGAATATTAGTTGTTATGTTGCTAAGGCAAGGCTTTAAAAAGATTGATATTAATTTTTTCCATTGTACTTTTGTATAATTCATTCGTCATTAAAGTCTACTTATACATAACAAAGTTTGTTACTTAGATGTAAGGTGTAATATTGTAAAAGCCATATATTGGGAACAATTTTCCTGCAAATAGCACTCGTAGAATTGGATTAGTAAATAATGGATCAGTGCTTCTCTTTATTGCATCTCCAATATTCACATGCAATAACCACGAAGCACGAATTTTAAACTCTAAGGGACTGCTCATCACTTCTTGTTATACTGAAACCATAAAGCAACTGATGCCAGCCGGTTTTTCAAGTAAAAAGTACAATGACGATTCGTGTCAAATTTTTACCATTTGGCTTAGTATGTTAGATGAGTAGATAACTATAGCAAAAGCCAGTCAAAAAGTGCATGAATATGTGAAATGACTTTTTGACTTGTTCTTAATGTGGTTTTTTGTAAACCCTGATTATACCATTTAGAATTTAATGTCATGATGTATCCTCTAGGATTTTATAGGAAGACTTTGTAAAAATAATAAGTACTTCTTCTTATTCATTGAATGTTTTGCATTTTGTGTAGATACTTGTTTTCAGCTATCTGCTTATAAAATTACGCTGAGAAAATACGAATTTACACTAAGAACTTTAGACACAAGCTATTTTTTACTATTTAATTTGGTGATTTACCATTTTGGAAATATCATTTAATTTTGTACATTAGGTAGCTGCTACTGATGTTGCTCGATTGTTCAAAAGTTGTTAATCACATTTTTCCTGGTCACAGTGGTCGATGACTTTGTGCAGTTGTGCAACCTCGATTAATAATACTAATGAATAATCTCAACATAAATAACTGCCAAAGATAAAGTGTTTTGGTGATTGTTTAAGACTGGATGGCACGTAAAATTCGTCAGTTGTCTCTAATTTAGATTACTACTTATGCATATAATAAATGTTTGACGTAACTTTATAAAGTAGTTTTTGTTTGGTTTTGAAAGATGCATCGATAATTAGGCCTTTTCGTTTCTTTTGGTTATGTTATTCCTTTGTATATGTTATTGTGTAAAATATAAGTCGAATACTATTTATTTATATTGATTAGAGAGGTATGATACTTTTGTAAAAACTGATTCCAAAGCTACTGTATGTTATGTTTTCTGTAAGTAAAGTTTGAAGTTATGCTGACTTGTTGTTTTTGTCTTTTTAACTCTGGAACTAATTGTTTTACAAATTACACATTGATCTAATGTGAAAATAGAGCTAAAAACAAAAGAAAGTGACCTGTATTAAAAAAATATGTACAGGGTGTCAGCTGTAATTAACTATGAGAAGAATGATTCTAGGTAATATATTATAGTATAGTAAAAAGAGTCGTAAGTGGTAAACACTGCTATTTAATTTATTACACGAGGAATATTTTTTAAATAAGGTCTTTTGAGACAGGAAAGGGATTTTGTCAGTGGATTTTATGGCGAGAGGCACAACAATCAATTCTGAACTGGATCATCCACCTTACAGTCCAGACCTTGCACCCAGTGATTTTCACTTGTTTCGGTACTCAAAGAAGCTCCTTGGTGGTCAATGGTTCAACGACGACGAAGAAGTAAAAACTGCAGTCATGGATTGGGCTTCTTCACAGGCGGCTTATTTCTTTGACGTCGGAATTCAAAAACTTGTTGAGTGGTATGACAAATATTTGAACAGAAATGGAAATTATGTAGAACAATAGATAAAGGTATGTAGAGTATGGAAAAAAATATATTTTAATGATATTTACAGTGTTTTTCTTCTTATTAAAAAACGGACCTTATTTAAAAAATACCCCTCGTATATTATAATAGAAAAATCCACACACATAATAATATTAGTTTTTCAGTTTATGTTAAACTTAACAAAAATTGTAGTTTGATCGGTTTTGCAGAGTAGCAGCCTAGATTTTAACTCTGCATGACCAATAGAGGGCCTTCAATGTGACATTAACAGATTAATTATATTGTAGAGTGGAGACAATTTGAGACATTTAGAACTTCTTCTTCTTCTACTTGACGTAACCTATAAATAGAAGTGTTATTTTGAAAAATACTAATCTGAGAGATTACAAAATTTGCTCCTCCCTTTCTCGGCAACATTTATTTAATTCAGAAGAAAAAAGGACGAAATTGGTTTCCACCCTTCATCATCACACATAAATTATTCAAAAACCCTTTACCAGCATGATATTTACAAAACCTCAATACATATTTCGGCAACTAAGTTGCCATTTGCAGTAGGAACTGATAAACTTGGACTATGTAAAGTAAGTGGACTTTCATTGTTCACTTGATGAAGAATTTACTTAAGAAAGTTCAAGTTTCTCAGTTCCTACTAAAGATGGCAACTTAGTCTCCACCCTTCATCATAACTTATAAAACTTGAGAGAACTTGTAACGCCTAGTCGAACAGACGGCAACAAAACTGCTATACCTACTAATTAGAAGCAATACAACCGAAACTACCATTTGCGATGCAAAGTCCAGGTATCAAGGACAAGGGTCGACCAGCTACAGTCGAAGAAGGGGCGGTTTGATAAGCCTAGGCGCCACCTGCTTAAAATATCCTTCGTCCTTGAAAATAACACGAGGTAAACAGGAACCTTCCTGGAGTTCAAACTTACCTTCCTTCAGTAATTGCTCAATTTGTCACCAAAATAAATTATGTTAACCCAAGACACAATAAAACACAACAATAAATTACCAATCTTCAATTTATCTAAAGATTCACCCTTAAATATGTATTCAATAATTATATATTTATATATATGTATATATAACAGTATTTAAACAATCATGGCTAACAGTACCAATAAACAAATAAAAATCAAGATTCTGAATATATCGGGAACGCAATAATGCGAAAAGATTACCAGACTGATATTCGCGACCAAACCCGCTAAGTACCTATTTTTAGATTCCTCGAGGCCTCGCGAATTAAATACCCAGATATATAATTACCGATATAATGGTAATGGTGTCGGCTATCTATTAATCAAGATTTAAACTTCCGCACTATTCTCCCTTCTAACTGAATTTCAAACAATAAAAGAATATTTATTTATACTGTTGACCATTTAACAATTTATTATTTCCAGAATTTCAACGAAAATTATCACCAATATTTACAAAATACAAAATCAATTTAGGTTAACCATCCACTAATTAAGTGTACCTACTTAGTTTTGTAATCCATTTAAGTATATAATTACAGGTTTTACTAGGATTTCTTATTATTAGACTATAATTTTTCCAGAACCCCTCGTATCCTCGAAATTATATGTGAAATATGAATGTTAAAAAGGATTGCCACCCCTGGAATTTCGTATCTCGATATCGACACCTGTTGTACGGTTTCGCTGCACGGCCGATAATTCCGCTTGTCTCGAACCCACAGGATCTCTTCGATTTTTCACAAATGACTGTTAATTTTGTCAATTCTAGCTCCAGCCAATTCCGCCTAAATAATTTCAATAGTCTTATTAGAAATGAAACAAGAGAAATTTGGATTTTCTAGGCTTACCAAAAGATGTTAAATGGCGACAAGAACTCTTTCAAAAGAATTGCACACTCCCGGGAACTCACATCAAACTAACGATGCCTAAGAACTTCCCAAATGTGTCTTGAAAATTTAAATCGGAAAACTTTTCAAGTCTTAAAACGACTTCTAAATTAACTCAAAACACGTGCACCTTCTATGAGAACTCGTACAGTTATGTTTTAAACGGAAAACCCAAAATTCACCATTTCCTGAACCGGAAATACACGAGTAAATGACACGAAACTTCCACAAGGCCAAAACTGAATTAGTCAAAAATTTATATATGCAATCCAAAATGCTGTAATGAAAATTTAAATGCCAAACAGCCAGGCGTAAGAAATCGCATGTTACAAACTTCTTACCACCATCATTAGGAGGAACTGATGACCTTGGACTATCTAAAGTAAATGAACCATTATTGTTGACTTGGTGAAGGACTTATCTTTAGATGTATGCCTCAGCCAATTTATTTGAGATAGCTAAAATTTATCAGTTCCTACTAAAGACTCGCCGTTCATTATAACTCATAAAACTTTGAAAAACCCTTTATCACTATGATATTCTTAATCGGACTTCTACTGTTAACTTGGTGGAGACTTCTTCTTTAGAGGTATTCCTTAGCTAAGATACTTTAGAAGTCTAAATTCATCAGTTCCAACTAAAAATGGTAACTTAGTCTCCAGCCTTCATCATAACTCATAAAACTTTGAATAACCCCTTAACACTATGATGTCCAAAACACCTAGATATGTACATATTTTGTTAATTAAGTTTCCATCTTCAATAAAAACTGATGAACTTGGACTACTTATCTGTTACTTGTAAAAATAAACCCATAAAATATTATTTAAGAAAATTGAAAGACCTATAGCTAACAATGGCAAAGTTATCTTCTATGCCTATGAAAAGAAAATGGTATTGCCATATTGAAACTGTAATGAGCTATGAAAAATATAATATTTATGCAGACTTTGAATGTCTAATTATTACAGATTTGAAATCTATATAATTGGGTTCTTTAATAATGTTAAATACAGTGTGGTAGCATTAATAATCAACAAATTATTCACATAAAAGAAAATATAATGTTTTGGTGTTCCCTGCCTGTACTAGACACTAAGTCAAATATATAGAATTTTGGTATGTTTTCTCATTTACTATATCTCTCTCTTACGATTATCGACAAACCCATAGGAAGCATGATTTCAGGAACACCTTGTATAAATGTTAGGATAACTGCTTTCAGTAAATATTATAGATAACCTGAACAATATGTCAATTATCAAGATATAGTAAAATTTTCTCTTAATTTTTATATTTGGTAGCTATACCATATACAGGGTGTTATTTGGAAAACCTACAATGTGCTGTAGCGTTGGAAGTAAAAGAAGTGTCAAAAATATCTAGAAACCGTTTCTACAATAATGACTCTTACGGTAACCTTCCCCATTCAATCCCTTAGACTCAAAGTACCCCAACAAAAAATTTCAAATAGTAACACCCACCTGCTATTCAATAGAACAAAAAACATTTTAAGCCTTAGTTCAAATTGACTGTATGTATTAGCTACAAATGTGTATTTATTTAGATTCGACTATTTTTGAATGGACCACATGAGTGGCTATTTCTTAACATTAAAGCATTGAATACCTACAACAAAATCTTAAGAGATTACATTAATAATAACACCTTTGGAACTTCTTCACAAGTGATGGAAATTAATTTATTACCTACTAATAAAAATTCTTTCAACTTTCGTTTTAATATACATTTAATATTTACAAATAAATATTTTTTATATAATTCTAACTGCTAGATATTTCCAAAATCATATCCTAAGCTGTGTAATCCTTGAAACACTATATTTACAGACAAACATACTTCTCCGTTTGACATCATTTGGATCACTAAAAAATATAATCATTAATGTTATTGCTTATTTATTTCCGGTCACATTCTTACAATTATTGCCTGCAGTACTAGCCAGCATTTTTGGTTGCAACAGTTCTGGTTGATAGCCGAAGAACGTCCCCAGATACCCAAGAAGCGAGGATGGTTGCGGCTTGGACAATAAAACATTTAGTTTCTGTAAGCCAGGCTGTAATGGAATATGTGCTCTTCCATAGCCTTGCAGATTTGCACCCATGTAAACACTCAATACAATTTGTGGCCCTATGGGTAAAGTATTAGCGACTTGAGATATTTCTAATGGAATAAGTAGGGTTAACTTACATCCATAAGGGTTTGTAGATTGGTAAACGATTTCTACTGGTAAATTTAAAACGATATTTTCACCATTAGAAACTACATTAGCTGTTTGAGACACTCCTGCTTCCAAACCACTAACAATTTTCCAATCAGGGCCTGTTACAAATTCATATTTGCAGTGCCACGATGTACCGGCTGCTGCTAATGTTTTGATGTATTCGATTTGACCAGAAATTGACAATAAGAATGTTCCACTTGTCATATTATTTTATAAAAATTGTATTTAGATCAATGAAAATCATAACGTGGGGCTTTGTTTGTATTGTAGTAACTTTAAGAATTGAATAATTTATTCAGTATCCATGGATACTATCCCTTAATCAATACAAACTTAACTGCCGAATAATAAAATTAATGTAGAATTAACATCAAGAGAATGTGATATGATAAAGATAAACTTAAATGAAAAGGAAATATAATATTAAGTATCTACCTACGTAGTTCATAAAGTATGCATCAACCTGTGTACAAAAGTTTATAAAAGTAGCTATTAATGTTATAACGGCTGTAAGAAAAATCAGGCCGTAATTTTCTCTCTCTATCTCTTGCATAGTAATGTGCGAATCAGTAAAGGAATACAGGGTGTCCCATTATGCCGTAAAGTAAGCCGTTTTCAAAATACAGAGTATTAAATTATTATTTATTAGATAATTACAATTTCAGAAAAGCCAAAATTTATTTTTATTTTAGTTTAAATTTACTATAAAGATTGTTCAAAATGGTCACCGTTGTCCTCGAACCACATTCTCGCTCTTCTTAAAGAGAGATGTGGTTGCCCATATCATTGTTATTCCGAATTAGTTCTGCTGTCTCAAACATGCGCCTCCTAAGATCTTCAATAGTCTTTGATGGTGTTTGGTGTACCATATCTATCATATGGCCCCATAAATAATAATCTAAACAAGTTAAGTCCGGAGATCTTGGGGGCCAGGGGTGCTGTTCTCCTCTACCACGTCTACACGTCCTTCAAACAATTGATTCAAAAATTGTCTTACACGTAACGCAAAGTACGCAGGGGCACCCAGAAGGACAATATCTAACAATCCTCCCAGATGATCTTGTGGAAGAATTATGGACCGTTTCCAAAGGAATAATAATTAATGCAGCGAAACAGAGCTGTGGAGTGACTAGATTTACTAATAAAAGAAAAGCAACAACCTAGTGGAACGACAGTATCAAGAGAGAGGTCGGGATGAAGAAACAACTGGCAGAACTATTTCAGCTTGAAACACAACGAAAGTTACAGTATCTACATATAAAGACCAAAGAGAGAAGGGTAAAACGATGGCCAAGGAAAGAAAAGCCAAAGCGTAGGAGGACTTCGGTAATAAAATGGAAAAAAATAGCGCAGGAAATCCTATTTCAAGTCCTTAAAGGGTTACAAGACACAAAAAAGAACTCGGTTAGAGGGATAAAAAGTAAGAACGGGAAATTGTTAACAGTCGAAAAAGAGATAAAAGAAAAATGGCAAGAATACTTTTCCGACTCCTGGAAGCCCAAACTCCATAGGATGCAAGGCCACACGAAGAAGGCAGGGGACAGCGAGAAAATGAGTAAATAGAGCACCAAGGATAGGCGGAGATACAGCTGGTAGAAATAGAAGAAGCGATACAAAAACACAGATCTGAAAGGCAGCAGCAAAGATGGCATGAAGCCAGAAATGTTTGGCATATATTAAAATGCGTAAAATATTTTTTGTTCAATTGAGATCGAAACAAAACAATTTTTTGTCGAAAGGGCTTAATATGAGTGTATAAATCAGGCAAAAGCTGTTTTGTTCTTGTAATTTTAAATTAAGGTCATTCATATGTTTAGTTAAATCTGTATAAAATGATAATTTCCATAACCACTCATTGTTTTGTAACTCAGCTAGAGGACGATTCCTTTCATCCAAGTAAATTTCCATTATTGCTCGGAGCTCAAAAAATTGCGTTAGAACTTTTCCACGGCTAAACCAGCGTACTGCAGTGTAATATGGTAAGTAATTTTCTCCAATCTCTTCAATAAACTCGCGGACTTGACTGAGCGCATGTGATCTGATATAATTGACAGCCGACATGACTGATTTTAAAACTTCTGACATGTCTAAGTATTTTCCACACAAAGACTGTTGATGAATGATGCAATGAACGATTAATGGTTTTGAACCACCGTCATTTTCTACGGCCTTTGAGACGAGAGCAACGACACCTTTATTTTTTCCACCATCAGTAGTGATGCACTTCAAGTTTTTCCATTGAAGACTGCTTTTCTGAAGAGCATTTTCAACTCCTTTAGAAATATCTTCTCCAGTGATCGTGCCGTGAATGCTATGAACGGCAAGAAGCTCTTCATACACTTCATAATTTTTATCTATCCCTTGAATAAAAAGTAAGTCCTAAGCAGTATCTGAAACATCTGTCGACTCATCCAGGGCCAAAGAGAACCACTCTAGGTGTCGATTTTTGTCACACAATTGTGTTAATGTATTTTCTGCAATATCGTCTACTTTTCGAGCCACCGTGTTTGCTGACAAACTGATCTTTTTAAATATATACAGTGACTCACAAAAGTGGACATACAGTCCACATTTTATAGCTAATTGGCAATAAATAACATATATTAATGAAATAAAAAATATAGATCTATAGAAACTCGTTATCCTTCATATTTCATGACTGATTTATTAATAAATGTAATCTTATCTACACAGACAAAAATAACTATTGAAAAACGCGGCTCACAAAAGTCTTCATACAGTTTCAGGTATTAACCAAAGTAGGCGCATGTCAACAAATATTCAATTAATTGACATGTGTAACTCTTGAGCTAGTAAAACCCGTGAGATAATTATTTTGTTTTAATTCTTCATTAAGAATAATAAAATAAAAGAAACAAGTGTTGAAATACGAAATTTAATTGTTAAACTCCTGGAAGATGGAAAGTCTTACGATGAAATCGCTAAAACTGTAAGAAAAAGCAGAGCTACGGTATAGTCGATTATCAAAAAGTATAGAGAAACCGGTAATGTACATAAGTAACCAACCCAGATCTGGCAGACCAAAAGTATTAAGTACCTGTGATATCCGTTTGTTAAAAAAATTATGTTATAATTAGATAATGTAAACATTTGCTAACCTAACCTAACCTAATCTAACCCAACCTAACCTAACCTAACCTGGTACTGGTCAAGGTTAGGTTAGGTTAGGTTAGCCAATGTTTACATTATCTAATTAGAACGTAAATTAGAACATGGTTTGGGACCCATATTCTTGACCAGTGCCCTAATAAAATAGTACATGCTGAAAATGTGCGCAGAATATTAAGAAGTAATGGTTATAACGGCAGAACACCTAGAAGAAAGCCTTTAATTTCAAAAGTAAATCAACAAAAACGTTTAACTTATGCTTTCCATAAAATCCTTCGCTTCCAATCAATTCACGAAACTTCTCAAAGCACAATTAGTGTACCTCTTCTGTTTGAAATTCATGGATTATGCAACATAGTGGTACGCCACCTATTTTGGAAGCTCCGAATACAAACGTAACAGAGGAACCCCCTTGATCGCAAGAACCACTCGAATCTACAAAGGCAACTTCCCCTGCAAAACGATAGATGTGGGCTCTTTGCACTAAAGGCGTAATTAATACGCAGCATAAAGGATTTTCGTGAATAGTAATTTTTATCCCATTTGTCTCAAAATATTCCATTTTTTCCAAGAATTTTTTATAATAATTGCATGCGGTGCGCTAGCCCCTTAGGTAGGTAGGTAGCCCGGCAGCATTTTTCCGTCTCCTATAGGGCTAGCGCAACCGAGTGCGCTAATCGTGTAGGAAACGGATGCGAGACCTGCATCTCCGTTACCTAAGGGGCTAGCGCACCGCATGCAATTATTATAAAAAATTCTTGGAAAAAATGGAATATTTTGAGACAAATGGGATAAAAATTACTATTCACGAAAATCCTTTATGCTGCGTATTAATTACGCCTTTAGTGCAAAGAGCCCACATCTATCGTTTTGCAGGGGAAGTTGCCTTTGTAGATTCGAGTGGTTCTTGCGATCAAGGGGGTTCCTCTGTTACGTTTGTATTCGGAGCTTCCAAAATAGGTGGCGTACCACTATGTTGCATAATCCATGAATTTCAAACAGAAGAGGTACACTAATTGTGCTTTGAGAAGTTTCGTGAATTGATTGGAAGCGAAGGATTTTATGGAAAGGGATTCCCAGTTATCTTTATGACAAACGATAGTTTTGCCGAAAGGAATGCGCTGAAAAAAGTCCTCCCAAATTCTGTCCTACTACTGTGCACGTTCCACATCCTGCAAGCTTTGTGGCGGTGGAAGAGTTCCAATAATATTGAAACTGATGACCGAAGAACATTGATGCTCTTACTCCGCGACGTTCTTTTAGCTCAGAACGAAATTGACTATGAACTGAAAAAAGAAACGTTATGCAGTCACCCTATAGTTGATAAAAATAATTTGTTTCTTGATTATTTCAAAAAGCAATACTGGATTAAAAAAGTTGAGTGGTGCCACTGTTTTCGCAAAGAATATACCACAAGAGGACATAACACATACAACATAATCAAGGTCTCCATCCGTATATTCAAAGATCAAGTTTTAAAGAGGTGCAAAGCTTTCAACGCAATATCTTTGGCCAATTTTGTTTGCGTTTCATTGGAAGAATTTTATAAGCAAAAGATAATTACATTTTCGAATGGACGTGCTATGAAACTCCAGCATTTCTTTAAAACTTTTTGCCATAAGGCCTGCCTTCTTGCTGTGGAAAAAAGGACAGTCGCATCTTCAGAAGATAGCAATCTTTTGTATACAGTTGACATAACAATTGAGCAATGCGATTGTCCAGCTGGAGGAGGAGGAAAATTCTGCAAACATCTTTCTGCAGTTTACAACACAGGTGTTAATTTGCTAACTACCCCACATCTGCTATTCTCTGACCGCGTTGAGCTTGCCAGTTTGGCACTTGGAAAGAATTTTGATAGCACCTTTTTTAGAGATAATTCTTCTGATGAGATAGCTGAGGAGTTTAACGCAGAACTTATATCGTTTCAGGATAATTGAAAGAAACTTCATATCTTCGCAGAGTCTCATCCTTCCAAATTTATGCTGAAGAACATAAAGGAACTAAACGCAAATATAAATGGTATTGAAAGTGAACAAGGAACTGCATGCAGACACGAGAGTGATGCAGGCAGGTAGACCAGCTAACACCGAACTGAGGACGAATGTTAATAAGAAGAAAAGAGCATGGAGTGTAAATATTTTTCTCAACACAACAAAATAATGCTAAAAGTCATGGACCGGCGCCGGTAGCTCGGATAGGTTGGCCGTATGCCTTTCACGCAGCTGTCCCGGGTTCGAATCCGGACGCCGAGGTCGGTGGTTTTTTTCTGAGCGATAAAAAACGCTAAAATGGCCCTTGTTCTCGGATAGCAAGTAAAATTGTAGGCCCCGTGTCCAAGTGTTGTTGGGCACGTCAAAAGAACCCTCAAACAGGCTAAATTTCCAGGTGTGGTAGCATCGCTCCCTGGCGTCGGTGGTTAGCCATAGTAGCAGAAATAGGCCGACGTTAAATAAAACAAACAAACAAAAGTCATGGCAGTGCTCACTAGTTGTTCAGAATATTAATCTGTATCTTTTTACAGTGAAATTATTTTTTATATGTTAGCCCTCTTCAATGTATATTTTCTTTAATTAGAGGTGCGATAATGAATGATGAAGGCACGATGAAAAGTTCCGCGGTCAATCCTTGCCGCCATGTGTTTTTGTTACTTAGGATAGGTACTTACCTACCTCCTAACCTGAATGGCATTACTTTTTTTATACGTACCTACTTGATAAAACATTTTGTGAAACCTTTTAGTAACCCCTTAAGGGCCGGCCTCGGTGGTCTAGTGGTTAGCGCGTTTGCCTTTAGATCCGAGGGACGTGGGATCGAACCTGGACGAGGTCGGCGAGATTTTTCTAGCGGGGAAAAATCTGAAAATGCGCCTTCTGTCGGATAAGAAGTAAAGCCGTAGGTCCCGTGCCACTGCGATGTGTGACACGTTAAAAATCACTACTGGGGTTGGAATTACCCCAGATAGGCAAAATTCTTAGTTAGAATGTACAATACGCCAATGATGGCTGCAGTGCTTAGAGATGCTTGGAAAACCGCGTTCTAGATCTCGCTCTTTCAAAGCAAGCAAGCAAGCAACCCCTTAGGGAACGGAGATGCAGGTCTCGCAATCGTTTCCTACACGATTAGCGCACTCGGTTGCGCTAGCCCTATAGGAGACGGAAAAATGCTGCCCGGCAGCCTAGCACGGCGGATGGCATCGGACCGCGTTCCGCAAAGAAAGTTTCAAAGTCGCTACAACTAGGCTTATTAAGTTTATTTGGTGAATATGCATGGTTCATACCCGTTCTTAGTTCGCACTTTTGAAAACAAAACAAGGAAAAACAAGTTGTTTGGATCAGATTATGTGTTAGGCAGTGGCGGCTCGTGAGTTAAGAAAGAGGGAGGGCACAAGAAAAAACTTACCTATTTTTTGTACATAAAATCCATTCTCCTATTTTTCATGCTGGAAAAGACGTCTATGACTTTGTTGTCAAAATCCGGGATAGACTGGACGAACTTCTTTTCTATTGATAGGACCGCCAATGCGTTCAGTCGATCTTTTTGTACACAATTAACTTCCATCATTGAAAAAACGTCACTTTCGTCTTTGAATTCAAACAGCGCTCGGGAACAATCTGCTCGGTGCCCCATTCGCCTGATATATCGCGTATAGCGAAGATAACCGACAGGCAGCCGAATCACCTCTACATGGGGAACAAATCAGAGCGTTCCCCGGAACATAGTTTTGAGCGTGTTAGCCGTGCCTTTGGTGCGGAAGGAAAATTTGATATCATCGTTAAAATAATGAAATTAAAATAATGCACTGAATTACATGCGAATATCTTTCTGTGTTTCTCGTGGTGGTTGGGTGGGCACGTGCCCTTGTGCCCTTTAGTACAAGCCGCCACTGGTGTTAGGCGGTTTACATCATCGGGTAAATTCTACTAGAATTCCGTCGGTGCCAGCGGCAAGCACACTTCCCGATGCGGTACCTGCGTGGAGCTAAAAATAGATTGCAATACAGTCCACCCCAAAAGTTCCGGTGCATATTTCAAATAGACTAAAAAACAAAACAATTGTGGGGGCAATCCATAGAGTGCAAGTGCGCGTATATCCACCGGAGAACGGAAGAGAGAGGACCACTGTCGCCTCTACAGGGTGTTTCATCAGGAGGGGACGGACCAGCGCTCGACACCGACCAAAATAACACCGAGGGCGCATTAAAAGCTAAGTGTCTCAGGCCTACGTAGGCCTGGTAGTCTGTAGCAGTAGTTGATAGCACTGGTATTCTAATAGAAAACGAGAAAAGGGAGGGACGCGCTTTGCAACTGTAATCTCCTCTAATCCAGACTCCCTTCATCGAAATTAGTCGACTTTACTTAACTAATTATTTGCTAAACTGCTTGCTCACTTAGTAATGTTGTGGTTTCATAGAGCTTCGTCGCCTTTACTTAACTAATTCCTTGATTAATTACTTAGCAAAGTTTTCATTGGACATGCATGTAAGCGTGCTGCTACGATTTGTATTGGATGTTCATGTGATGGAGGTCGGTTATGTACTTGCTGTGTTGGGCGGCTCGCTGCATCACGAGATGGACGTTGGACGCCTATTCTGGGAGGACCGGCCATCCGTCCTGTACAGCTGGAGTGTGCCATGCGGGCGGATGATCGTGCTGCGCATGGAGTGCATCATTGGAGGAGGGGGGGGATGTGCAGGTCGCCGGCATACCTGGGGAGACATGGGAGGGCTGGGCGCGAGGAAGGGTGGAATGGGGGAGGTCCGAGGAGAGGTGGGAGGAGTGCGCGCGCAGGCCGAGGAGTCCGCTCAGCAGTCGACTGGGGGAGGAAGCAGGGGAGGGTGCGGGGGGCATGGGAGAGGGAGAGAAGCAGGTGTCGGCGGGAGAGAGGACGCTGGATGTCTGGCGATCGGTGGCGGAGGCGAAGGTTGGGGATGCGAAGGAGGTGTATTAGGCTCAAACGCATAATGGCATAACGGTTTCGGCTACGTACTCAATACCCATTGATGCGTAGTTTACTAACCACCCGGTGTTGCAGCAGCGGTGTCTTGCGGTATACATTGCAGAAATGCTAACGTTCTGCAATGCCCAACCCGATCCCACCCTATCCCGTAACTTCCTACCCACCTACTGGCATGGGGTGGGCATGATGATGATGATGATGATGATGATGATTTGTATTCTATTATGTTTTAATTTTTGAAAGAAACTGAACAAAAAGAAATAAACTCAGGTCTCACCTATTTTTGCATAATTCAGACAACTATTTTTTCAAATTTAGCCCACGAAACTGTATTGATTACTTTGGCAATTTTTATTTTCAAATAAAATATTTTAAAAATAATATATCCTAAATTGGTGAGATTATTACAACCACCAGAGTTCAGTAAAATCGCCAAACTCATTTAAAACAAATTACAATGACTAAATTAAGTAACCTATCCCATCTTTAAAATTTTCCCAACCATAAACAATTAAAGCACGTAGTAAAGCAACCTCTAACTGGGAAAGTCTCAGGTTGCTCGAAATGGATCGAGAAAATGCAGGAATCATATATCAACAGTGAAAATGCCGTTCTATAAATACACATCACTCATCTATTTCTCCGTGGTTTATTATTAAGTGATATTATCGATAACTAATACAAGACATAAAAAAAATGAAAAGACGTGAGGTTTATTTCCTTTGCGTTGTAAAATAAAGAAAACGGGAGAACAGCAGAAAAGCATCTATCAATATTTACTATAATACGTAGCAAATAAAGCCACAATCGAATTAACTTCAATTGGGTCAGCTTTTTAATGCGAATCCCTAAGGGCGACCGCCAACCACAATATAGACTGCTTGCGGGGAAACCAATCGAAAAAATAAAATAACTCCGTTATTTTTCAATAGAACCAATATAGTTGTGCGGAAGTAAAATGCGAGCTAACAAAACAAGTGCTTATGAACTGCATTATCTAGAAATAACGCAAATGTGGAGAAGTCGCTTGCAGATTTCTGATATTTTCAAAAAAATAAATGTAAAGAAACGAGCTATTCTTGGAACTTCCGTGGCAAATTGACTTTTATCCGTATTAAAGCAATCAATTTTGTTTTCGTTTCATCATATTTCTTCCAATTTGCTGGAAAAAGCGGAAACTACCTATGTGGACAAGGAATCGTCTACGAAAGAATCGAAAACGAAAACAGTACTATATTATGGTTATTGTTTTATACATTTCTGAGCTGCATAATGCAGTGACGAGAGCAAATATTCAGATTATTTTTATATTTGTGTATAATAAATACGTTTATTTGCTGTTAATTAAGGAAAATGAAGTTTATAAGGAATTATAGTATCTTGCGCGATTTTTAAATGTTTATAGGTCTGAGGTTCAATTCTCAATAACGGAACATCGAATTTTTAGCGGACGTTTTCCCTCGCAAGGCAATGGCAATTTAGCATGGTATTCTGCCTAGTAAATCTTATCTGGAGTGTTTGCACTTCCCGTGGTTTGGAGCCCACGTTAAGCTGTAGGCCCCTTATATTTGTAGTCCTTTAAACGCGCAACACGGACATAGGAGCGAAGGTTGCTACATCTCGTAAGAAATAAAGCACTCAAAGAGAGTAAAAACTTACAAATTATTATTGACCATTATTGATTGTTTCAATAGTAATAGTAATAGCATCACAGTATAATGTTAATATATTCAAGGTATAGAAACTAAAACCAATCTGCATATAATTTATAAGCATGTCTTCAGCTCCTTTACAGCAGTGATATAAAAATATCGAATTACACAACACACATTTTCCAATCTAGCTTTGGCAGCTTTATGGTCTGAATATGGTTAAATGGTAAAATGCTATTTCCGCTTATTCAAAACTAATTGGTAGTTTAAAGGGTTTACTTTATAGGTACTTATCTACTTTGAAGTAATTCTTTTATTTCAAGGATAGGTCTACCGAGCTATATTCATATGTGGTTTTAAAGCATTTTTTTTGTCAAGGCATAGTCAGCTGTAAGATATTTCACAAAAAAATGTTTAGAATTCCAAGGACTGCCCGAAGGAATGGTTTGGAGAAGTTCGCATCGCAAGGAAAGGTGCAAGGTACTACCAGGGACACATCCACAACAAGGTATACGAACCTAATAGTAAAAGCAATCAAAGCTCCACTAGGACAATGCGTGGGAACGACTGAGAACGAGGACAGATGCAGAAATGTAACGCGTAGAAATCCAAAATAAAACGATGCTCGGAACGAGCAAACCACGAAAAAGAAAACTATTTCTAAAATTCTTGGCGGATTTTGCTAAGCAATTTTCATTAGTCTGATACCGAACTTTACAATATTTATGTCCTGGCTTGTCTGCTTAAACAATTTTATTCAAATTTGCAAATATTTTAATAAACACTTTTTTAAAAATATATATATGTATACACAGGGTGTATCAGAAATAGGTACAAATATTTAAACCAGTAATAGATTTTCTCAAGTGGAATTCAATGGTACTATTCATTTTTCAAAAATCATTAAGTTTATTTTTTTTTTCAATTAAAAAATAAAATAAAATTATGATTGAGAACTGCTGATGATACATAGAAAATTCATTTAAGCTGTAGAAGGTTATTAACTAATCGTAAAGTAAATCCAAAATGGCAAACACGTAAAAAATTGTCTGGCTTGTGATAACTACAGACTGAATTGAAATTACTGACCTACCTAATAGTATTGGTTTGTGGCAGGTGAAGAGAAATTTGTTTGCACTTCTATTCTATCTCACTCTCCTTTACATAACATGTCTTTGAATTCAAGTTTTTGTTATTAACCTGCGGTACTCAAACAATTTTGGGTCAAATTTTCAATTATTATTTTCTCGTACCTTAAGGGTCCCATTGCTAAAGAAATGTTTTTTCTAATTTGTATATATTGTAATCTACCATCGGATTTAATATTTGTACCTATTTCTAGTTATCTGCAAGATATATTTACTTTGCCACTTAGCCCTAATATGTGCGTATTTATTCCTTTGGGTTGAAACATTAGTGGAATTAGCTTTTTACATAAATCGACTACCTAAGTTAATTTCATTACAATTTAATGGTCATGAAACATGTATACATCTTGGCAATCTTCACCGTCCAAGGAGAATGCCGTTTCACTCTCTATTTCATATTCATGGTGAACGGCTTTACTCCGAGATAACCAAAGGTAACTCACAATAAAACAGCAACGTCCAGTGTTTTGCCCCCACTTCCCTATAAAGTACGGAAAATGATTTAACAGTTTTATGTTTGTATAACTACAGTAACCACAGTGAATAAAACCAGGGCTTTGCCCAGCAACAGCTTCCCTGTGTATTATAAAATGTTTTCAAACATATTTTCTGGTAATTTTGCTACCACATGCTTCTTAGGCGTTGTAGCTTTTATACAAATTCACAAAATTTGTGTATTCTATGTTCATCGATATGAGAAAATCAGTTTAAATTACACAGCTACTATGATTATTTCCTAATGCCCTTCAAAACAGAATAACTGCGAATATAAAAAACTAAATGACAATTCTTCTGTTGCTCCAAGTAGCTAAATTAAAAGTAATTTATTGAACGACTTTGATTCGTATGTTCAATTTGACGAGGATCGGCATGTACCGCATCTATTTTGCACATTTATCTTCTTAACGTTTGCATAGTCGCAATTTTGACGAAGTGAATAAGATCTTAGTTGCAGGCTGGATATGTGTATATCCTTTACTTTTATGTATGGCAAGATTTCAGTTTGCTGGAGATAAAGGTCTGAGATGTGAAGAAACTCCCTGTGTATTGTTTCCGAATGGTTTTCATTTTGTTAGGTTTCATCATTTCCAGTTTTGATAATACGAGAATCCTAAAATTATTAGTGTAGGCAACTGTTTCATTTACCATAGGAACATCTGTCAAGTAATTCCGTCAAGTAGCTGTTTCAATGTTTTTTTTTTTTTTTTTTTTTGAAAAATTGTCAGCAATGGGCACTACTTTGAAGGATTGTTGCCCTTAATTTTGGAATACATTGAAAAGGACTACTAAATTAAGAATGGTAGGGAAAGCTTAAAGAATGACTCGTAGTGGCCTTCGGAAATATTTGAAAAAGCCATTATACGGTTTTGGAGATTCACCAATCGAAGTTTTCAGAAATCGCTAGGATTGTAGGTATCTCACATGACCGTGTGTTTCACGGCTTAACTGAAAATGGAAAAGCTACATCCAAGATAGGTGGTAGCAAGTGATCAAAAATACGAATACAAACTTCTCAAACCTCTTTCTGATATTTTAAACAATACAATTACGATTGTGCCTTTAATTGTATCTATCACTGTGCACTTGTGAAATCAACAACAAAAAGCATAGAAACATCGCAATTCTCCGCCACCACAGAAATAAAGACTAGAGTAATGGCATCAATTTACTCGGATACTAAAAAAGTTATGTAATAGATGATTTTCCAAAGGGTTTAACAGTACCGGGAGAATACATTGCTAAACTTTTGGACTCATTAAACAAAAGTATTGCCGAAAATAGAACAGTTTTAGCAAAGAAAAACGTCGTTTATATCAAAACAAAAGACGTGCCCATTGCAAAATTCAACTAATTGAAAGACGAGTGCTGCTACATGCACCTTATTTTCCTTAGATGAAAACGTTAAAACAGTTGAAGACTATTTTTCATATCTTCTAGCATCGTTTGTCCAAGCGCAATGGCGATATATTGAAAAAAAAAGGAATTGTAACATAGTATAAACCGTTTTCTGTTTTACCCTAAGAACTTTTCAATTTACTTTTGTAAATGCGCAATTATCGGTATTTGGAAAAATGAGACACAATTAAAAAATGTTGAGAAACACTCCTTCTACATCAACCGATTTAAAATGCTGAAGTTCTACACGTAATAAAAAGTAAAGATATTTCATAATTTCCAACTTGAGAACTCCATCGCATTCTCTACACGTTGTTTATGGTGATTTCGGCACAGTTAATGTATTTTCATCTTTCTTAACATAATAACGATTCACATCTAACGCCTACAGTGGCAGACCATATTTAAATATTTACGAACAAATCTTTTGTGAACTCAATATTTTTTGCTTTACACCTACACCGTGATGCCTACACATAAAAAGGATCTGAAAATGTAGGATAACGCTGACGAGAATGACGCCATTATAAGGGACTAGTTCCCGGCTTCGTTCTTTATGCACAACTGAAACGATCGACATTGAATCTGTAATTAAAATGTTATGTGTGCAATTAGTTTCACGATTATATGATTATACATCCGAACGCATCTGTGTTCCCCGCAGCTTATCAAGTTACAAACAGACAAGCAACAGTTGCCTAATTGTAAAGGTTTCAGAATGGCTTTGTGAATGGGTGGTGAACCTCTTATCCACAATTAACGTCAATTCCATTTTGCCAATTAGCTCATCTTCTGTATCTAGGGGGTGTTTTAACGAACGCAAAATTTACAACTCAAGCTACATGGTGCGGTTTATACCTTCCTCTTTCCACTTTTAGGGCGACTAGGTATTAAAATCTTAACTAACTCTCAAACACTGCATCTTCACTGCTGTATTAAAGCGTAACAAACAAGACCCTCTTCATAGCTAATATTACATCTGATTTAATTACATCCAGAAGTTTGCAACTTTGTATTACGAACACGCTTCTTTGTGCTTATGTGCTTACACAGGCAGAAATCTTCTTTTTGAGATACACATATAGACGCAACGTCAAGAGGCTAAGTCAAAATGAAGAGGAATATCCAAGATCCTGTCAAAGTCAGGTGAATAACTCAAACTGTAGTCCCAAAAGCAGGATAACTTAATAAGTACAGCATGAAGTAAGTTCTGCAAGTTCATAATCTTTGTCGAGGAGTATAAAGCAAGTATAAGACGCTTAATATGAGATTCGATAGAACTTTATATAATCGCTTTCTGTTGAAAAACATCACATCAAAGTAAGCTGGATGTATCGCACCGTCAATGCAATACCATTTCAACTTAATTTTGAATTTTTGTGTGTAATCGTATACAGTAATTTTATTACTCAGGTAAAAAATACATTTCATTCAAGAATAAGTAATTTTGAAACAAATCTATTTTTGATATTAATATAACAAGGTTTTATGACTTTGTTACGGCATATGGTGGTTTAATTTTTAATAAGGATAATTCACTTTCGGTTAAAACAATTATTGTTATATATGTATGTACACTTTATATATACACATATCTAGATATAATTAAATAATTTTTGTTGGGTATTTACAATTTTTCTAGATGTTCTTAAGATTATTAAACGTGCAGGTTGCATCCAGTTTGTCCAACAAGCATATGAAAGATATTTTACTGAATCTCAACTACAAGCATACAAGGATCTTAGAGTGGGAAAACCATAGGAGCGATGGAAATTAAGATACCTCGGAACAACGTATTACTACTAAACAACTAATTTTATCGAAAGACAGTAAAATACAATTGTCGGTTGAAGCTCCCCCAAGAAGTGGGCTTGAGTTAGTATCCAACATCATAAAGACAGTTCCAGGTGTGCTGCTTCAAGAATTGCGCGTGTTAGAAGCTCTTTTGAATTGGCAGATTTTCGTTCAATTAAAAATAAAATTATAGGCGAAGATGCGTGTATGGAGAAAGTTTGAAGAATTTTGATTTACTTTTCAATATTATGCTGGTCTTCTATTAGTAGTTGGAGTATAGATATATGTACGTCTCACGGAGAGGCGACTAGAAGGTTATGGAAACATGAAACAGGTCGAAACATATATCGAAGTACAATATCTTTGGAAACATTCAATACAATGTTTTGAGTTCTCCGGTTTGATGAAAAATATCTTTACAAGAAAAAAGATGTACGGATAAATTAGCTCCCGTTCTAGACATTCGGACAAAATGTGTAGAAAACTTTTGAAAATGTTGTAATCCCTATATGGAAATATTACCGTCGGTGAGCGATTCAGAGGTCGGCGTCCAGTCAAGCAATATATTCCCAATAAACCGGCTAAGAATGCCATAAAAGTAGGTAGGTACTACAAATGAAGCTAGAATAGAATCAAGGTATAAGAGTACTAAATAATCTCTATTTGAGAGGTTATACTATAACCTGTAATAATTTTTTCATATTCTATAATTTGGGACAATTGCTTTTTAAAAAACAACTAACAATGGTTGTGACTGCATGAAAAAATAAACCCGAATTGGCAACGCAAATAGACAACAAAGAAGTCCACAGTTCATCTATTTACTTTACCTCGTATACTGTAATAGTAAATGATGTCTCAAAGAGAAACAAAAACGTGGCTATTATGACCGTAATAAAAAAAATACAGATAAAGATAAGGAAGAAGATATAATTCTGTATTATAATGCTAATAAAAGAGCAGATGATACCCTAGAGCAACTATTAGCTATTTCCACCTGCAAGGGAAAAATTAATAGTTAGCCAATGATTTTGTTTTAAATTCTACTTGTTACGTGCCCCTACAATGCTTACGTACTATAGACATCAATCAATCCTACATGGCATCAAACTAAACTTGCAAAAAGGCGACTATTTTGGATGACTAGTAAGGGCAACCTACAGGCTATAGGTATAGCTTCTCGTCAAGCCCAGAAATGTAGAGACAAAGAAAACATTTACGTATTCGCATATGTCACCCATTAGATAGACTAATGGGCATTCAAAAGAGGAAATTGTTTTATTTTTAGATAATTCTGAATCCCATGTTCGCTAACTAAACCTTAAAATTGCAAATATGTTTCTACCGCCCAATATATGAGGATTGTTCGATAACTACGTGGCCTAACACAGAGATGGCGCGAATTCGGAAGAATCTTCTTTACCATTCTGTAGAACTATCCTTTATTAGATTAAATATGACAGTACAGAGCGATCTGTCAATTAGTCTGTTTTTGACAGTATGCCAAAGTGAACGTCTCGTGTGATTATGTAAACAATGAAAAAAAACCGAGTTGAGAGCAGTGATAAAGTACTTTCATTTGAAAGGTTTAACACCAACCGAAATCAAAGCAGAGCTGGATTCCAGAAATGGAATCCGCCCCTTCGTTTTCACTGGTTAAACACGGGGTTGCCGAAGTGTGGTCGTGTGAGCACAAATGATGAACCCCGTAGTGGACGTATCAAAAAATACTCGGCGCGTTGGTTGCCGCGGTTGCTCACACCAGAGCAAAAATTGAATCGTTTGTGTTACTCGCGACCTTTTGGCACGTTTTCGCCACAATCCGAAGGATTTTTTGGCCCCGTTTCATAACCTTCGAGGAAACCTGGGTCCACCATTATACTCAAAGAACAGTTGAAACAATGGACACACAAAGGTTCTCCGCCACCAAAGAAGGCAATAACGGCTTTTCAGCAGGAAAGGGGATGGCAACCGTATTTTGGGATTCTCACGGAATTATCTTGG
>JABXWE010021864.1:0-16212 GCA_014611495.1 Limonius californicus | reverse complement strand
GCTGGTATCTATTTTGGAAGTGACAAAGTACTATGCGTAGGTATATATATATATATATATATATATATATATATATATATATTATAGTATACGTATATTATGGACAAATGTATAATGGTGTAAACTTTTACAAACTTTAATATATTCTATTCTATTCTATTCTATCTACATCGACGGAACTTTTCATTTTGTATGAAATTTTTCCTTCAATCTATTCATGCTTTTAAAAATGGTTATTACGCACCTGTGGCTTTTTGTTTATTGTCAAACAAAAATACATCAAGTTATATTAAATCACTTTAATTGTTAACTGAAAAATGTAATACTTTAGAGTTAACATTTAAACCAAGCACAATTGTGGTACATTTTGAAAAGGCCATTCACAACGCCTGTATAACCATCTGGCCACATGTAAAAATTATAGGATGCCGATTTCATCTTTGTCAATCTTGATTTCGAAAAATGCAGATGTCCAATAATGAAAAATTAACAAAATTTTCTGATTATATTGTGGAAACCTACATCGACGAGGAATCTGGTTTTCTCCCAAGCATGTGGGCTTGCACTACAGACGGTATGTGCAGGACAACAAACTCTTGTGAGTGTTTTCATTCGCACGTTAATTCAAATTTTTATTCTACTCATCCTAATTTATTTAATTTTAAAAATATTTTAAACAATTTTGAATCAGAAACGTATATTAAAATAAATTCGGCAAATTATTCTGTAAGACAATTAAAAAGCATAACTAAAAAAAAAAACAAAATTTCATACAGCTAAAAATTCAGGAATATAATAGCAATGTTTTATCTACATTTGAGTTTGTAAAATTATGTCTTTTAAATATTTATCAGGATGAATAATCAATAAATGTCTTTCTTAAACTACCATCATCATCATCATCATCATCATCTGACATTCGTATTTATTATCTATCTACTGTTTTGAGGTAACGGATCTTAGTTTCCTAATAACTAATTAACTACTTAATATTTACCACACTGATTTCAACTATTTTACCACTTAGTTGGAAATTCGAATCTGGATTGTACTTCCTTCTGTTTCCTAACCTTCCCCTCTGCAGTTGGCAGCTAGATATCCATCGTTTTCTTTCCCACTGGTGCATGTTTCGTTCCTTCTACTTTGTTTTCCCCTTCCTCACTCTCGTTCTTCTTCTTCTTCTCCGTTAGCTTGTTCTTCCTCAGTCGATTCTTGATCGGATTCTTCCATTAGTGCTTAGATTCTTCTTGCCTCTCTTCGGATATCCTCTTTTCTTCGTGCCCAGTCCTCCCATGTCTGTTTAGGTATGCCGGTGTTTTGGATGTCCCTCTCCAATGATGTATTCCACGTGTAGCATGGTCTTCCGATCTTCTTTTCTTCTGGTTGCATGGCATACGCTTACTGTAGAGGATGGTTGGCAGGTCTTCTTAGGACCTGTGCCCAGTATTTGATTCTTGATGTGATGAGCCGTATCGTTATTGTTTTCCCTTCTAAAATTTCTTGTGCCGCCGAAATGTTTTCGTCCCCTGTGGTTAGTTAAAATAGTTTGAGTAGTTTCTTTTCCATCCTTCGAAGTGCGATTCTGTTGGTTTTCGTGATTGTGGTGGTTTTCAATCCGTATAGAGCAGTTGGGGCTATTATGGAGTTGTATATTATCTTCTTTATTCCGTTTGGTAGTTTGTGTTGTTGGAGGAGAGGAAGAATCATGTGTGTGGCTTGGTGTGCTTTGGTTATTATCTGGTTTACTGTCTCCGGTCTTGCTAATGAGTCTGGGAGATAAATCCCTAAGTAGTTGAGTTTGCGTGTTTGTTGTAGATCCCGGCTCCCTATTTTCAGTGTGTTATCTGCTGCTCCTCTACTTCTTTCTTTGTCTGGGGATCTGCTGGGATCTTCCGCACGGGCAGTTTGTGCCTGTCCGTAAATACTGTTTCCTGTTCCATGGCCGGTTTTGTGTTTCCTCCTTTTGAGAATTGTCGTTGGTTTTCTGTTGTGTAGTCTGCCGTGTGTATGTTTTTCCCACCTTCTCTAATTACCAGTTCCACTTGACTACCACCCGTGATGTTAGACCTGAAATACCCCTAAAATACTCCACTTACTGTGAAAAAATTTTTTTCCTAATCACAATAATGCTAAACGCGGCTATTTGCGGTCTCCGATTTGTCCTCCCGGATCTGCGCACTAAATTAAATTAAATTAAATTAAAGGAGATTAAGTTAATTAAATTTAAATGATATTAAAGTGTACAAATCGTTTGTTACCTTTAGATGTTACAAAGGCCTAGACCTTAAGTGTCCCTAATATATTCTACTTTACTGTTAAATGTGAAATATTCTGAATTTTTTGCTTTAACCTAGATTGTTAACTTATCTTTTGTTGGCCCCTTTTCCAGTTTTAACTACTCAAAATAATACTAAATGCAACTTTTGCAGTCTCTAATTTGGCTTACCATGATCTACAGTTTAAATTAAATTAAGGGAGATTAATTTAAATTAAATTAAACGAGATTAAAGGAGATTATAGTTTCGGATCGTTTTCCTTTACTTGCAGAAGTTACAAATATCGAGACCTAGATTTGCCCTAATTGGCCTACCCGAATCTACGCACTGAACTAAATATTTTATTCCAATCAGGAGTGAGTCCCTTGATGGAAGCTATGCTTGACTGCCTGTTGCAGCCGAGCAATATTTTCTTGGAAGTTGGGAGTAGTATCCTCGATTTGAAAGTTTATGGCCGTATGACAAGAGTTTCAGTTTTTGGTTGCGACGGCTTGAAAAGGCCTCTACCTGCCTCCCATCCTTGTCGTTTGTACCCAAAATGCGCCCCTAGATGCCTATCCGCTTGTACAGTTTTGCATTCATTTGCTACAAAATGCCCACGTTTTATTTTCTATTTATAATTTTATTTTATTGACTACAAATACTACCAAAGACTACAAAAAACTATTTAAGCCTTCAGTCACTTAGTTTTTACTGCGTTTCCTGCTTTGCCCTCCGTCCTGTTGTTTTCTTTGGCGATCGCGTATCTTTCACCTTTGATCGATCGTCAGGTAGAGCCGGTAGAGTTCTTCCTTCCTACCTACTTAGGTTCGTACACACACGCACTGAAATTTGATATTTTGCAACCAAAATATTTTTCAAAGTCTCGCTAAGCAATTTTGCTCGAGAGCGCCCAAAATACGTCCGTTCCCGAGCGCGTCGCCAACGCCAAATAAATGTCTTTCTTAAACTACTTGCTTTTATTCCTAGAGGTAGATAAGGTCCCTCATCCCTTTAAAGTGTATTCGTGGTCGAACTGAATGGTGTAATTATAGGACGTACGTGTCTGGTGGTCGAATTGACCGGCCCCGAAATATTTAACTTGCGAATTGAAACGACTAATTTAGAAATATACCATTATCGAAAATTATAATTAAGAAAACATTAATATGCTTCGTTGTGGAGTTGGGATTGTTTGTAAAATTACTAAATTGCATTTCAAATAGGACTAAGGTAATCGACGATAAATGCCCTGAATTACAATAAATAGTAATTTTTAATTGTATAGGAAAATTACAAATTGTTCTACAGTACTGTTTTTATTTACTTCAAATATAAAAGTTTACGTATTATATATTGACAAATTATAATAAATATACAGGGTAAAAATGTTGCATGCGTTTGAAAATACTGGAAAAAACTTAAATCCGCCACCAGATGAGACTTAATACAATCTACAAACTTTTTCAGGTACTTTAAATGGCACTAAAATGTTATAACAAAATTTAATTTTGTGTTGTATATAATGTTGCAAAGCAAAGCAATTCAATTCTTTACATAACTATACGGTGCTGGGACATTTAATACATAAAAAAGGAATTCATAAGCAAACGTTACTTGTTGGGCGGATTGTAGTTGGTTCTATAATTATTATTTATGTGTGGTAATAATTCAATTTACATTTTATATAAATTATTTTAATAATAATTCTGCACTATAGCTATTAAATAGTAACTTTGTAACAATACTATAACACTAAGGTTGTAAAAATAACTACAGTGTACCAGACGCCATGCCATATTGATGACAGGTATATCTACTTATTTACGTGTACCTAACAAGCAGCAATAATTGTATTGAAAGGAATTAACTTCTAAATAAGAAACATTTAAGTGCGGAAATTAAAACTAGCACAGCGAGGGAAGGCATTACAAGAGAAGAAGAATTACACAAATCATCAGTGCATACGTTGCAGAACTCCGTCTTGGACTTTAAAACTTCGCAAAAAGCTACAGTGGTGCACCCTCGGTCTATAATATTTCCATGTTCCCCTACAACAGAAATTTTTGTATAAATCAAAAATATATTCGCTTTAATATACATAACCAAGAAGGAATTAAATTTACAACTATCACATCCCAGTTGGGTAAATCATAGCTACTATGTTACATTTTAATTTTTATTTTATAAGCAATTTACCTACCCTTCGTTACTTGCTTCATACATCCATAGTTGCGTTCGTTGCAGTAAACTTTGCTTACGTTCGCTATGTTAATAGGATCCAGACACTGCTTCGTACCTGAGCAAGAATAGCACTGCATGCCATTTCCTGAAAAGTATAACATTTATGGGTTAATTAACTTAGAATTGCTAATAGAACATTATTTATTTGATAATCAACAATTATTGCAATTTCCTAATACAATAAAATTATATTAGTAAGACTGGGTATTTATAAATGTGTACGACAGTTTCATTATTGATTTATTGATTGTTTAAAATATTTTGATTCCCCTTGTTCAAACTAATCAATCATCTGACATCTCCCTATATTAAAGCTAAACATTTGTTACATTTGAAGCTGAAGTTTGCAGTTTTATATTCATTATTTTTAAAATTGTAAGTAGCCAAATATGTTTCAGTAACTGAATTAAAACGAAAAATGTGTCTCATGAAACTTAAATTCGTCGTCCGAATAAGATTTTGCGGTTGTATTAGCATTTAAGCATATCAATAGTTATGCTTTTGGCATTAGAATAAGAACGTGTTCCTTTGAAAGAAGCAATTTCCAGTAAAAGTAGGCATTTTCAGCATTCAAATTTTTTATAATTAAGGTAGAAATTGCAATTTAGAATCTACTCTTCAATCTTTCAAATTAAAAGTAGAAGTTTCTATTTCCACTGTTGAAATTTTTACTTTGGAATATACAAGGTGTATCATTAATATTGCGAAAAAATTCAGGGTGAGATTCCTTGCATAAAAATAAGAATAAAAGTTCATATAAACATGTTTCCACAAATGCCTCGTTTCCGAGATACAGGGCGTTGAATATTATGCAATTAACAATAGGACAATAATGCCATGTAAACAACAATAGCAACAACAACAATAAGTTATAACAGTTGTTGAAAATGACTACCCCCAACATCAATACAGGCTTCTAATCTGCGACGCATTGATTGGCGAACACGTTCAAAAATTCCGGGTGTGTGACGAATTGTTTGACAACCTGCTATTATACGATTTCTTAATTCCTCGAGCGTTTCAATCGGGTTCGTATAAACCAAATGTTTAAGGTGACCCCAGAGGAAAAAATCCAATGGATTTAAGTCCGGAGATCGCGCAGGCCAGGGTTGTATGCCTCCTCGACCTATCCAACGGTTTGGGTACACAGTGTTCAAATATTCTCGAGCAACTAAACTGAAATGAGGCGGAGCTCCATCGTGCATGAAATACATTTGTAATCTTAATGGCAGTAGGACGTCTTCCAATAGCATCGGCAGCTCCTCTTCAAGAAAATGGCGATAAATTGCTCCAGTTAACCTCGCTGGTAAAAAGAATGGACCTATCAAGTGGTCTCCGATAATTCCGATCCATACATTCACTGAAAACTGATAGTGATGGCGGCCTGCTCTTATTGCATGTGGGTTCTCATCAGCCCATTGGTGATTGTTGTGGAAATTCATTATGGCTTCTCTGGAAAAATTTGCTTCATCAGTGAACAGTATTTCTGCAACGAACTGTGGATTTTCAGCAATTTTTTGTTGCATCCATCGACAAAAAGTTACTCTTGGAAGAAAATCAGTTGGTAAAAGTGCCTGCACTCGTTGAATGGGATAGGGGTATAAAAGTTGATTCTTCAGTATCCGGAAAACTGTCATATGACTGACATTTACATTTGCAGCAATCTTCCTGGTACTTGTAGTAGGATTTTCGTCAATTTCGTGGAGCACCTCTTTTTCCACTTGTACAGTTGCTGCTGTCCGAGGTCGCCCATTTTAGGCGGTAAGTTTTCGAAAACTTCCAGTTTCTCTAAGACGTTGATGCAGACGAGAAAATATCGAATGATGTGGTATTACACGTTTAGGGTATTTTTCTTCATAAAGACGCCTGGCTGCTAATGAATTACCGTTGGCAAGACCGTAACAAAAATGCGTATCGCACATTTCACTATTTGCGTAATTCATTTTGAAAAACAAACCTAACAACTGTCAAATCGCTGTAAAGTAACGACTTTCATATGAAAAGTCAATGGCACTCTCGACACAGTGATCCGACAAGTGATGATGCAGAGGAAACAAAAAAGTTTTATTTTCAATTGCATAATATTCAACACCCTGTATCTCGGAAATGAGGCGTTTTAGGAAACATGTTTATATGAACTTTTATTCTTATTTTTATGCAAGGAATCTCACCCTTTTTCGCAATATTAATGATACACCCTATATATCCTACCATAGAAAAGAAATATTTTGTAAATTAATACTTATGAAGTAGAAAACACGTATAAATATGCTTCTGGAATTTGCTCCATATTGCTGTGTTGTGAGACGAGATATCTATAATTTATAGATTTAAAACTTCTACATTAGATGTACAAAATTCCAAAATATGGAGGTTCCGATTTAGGATTAAAATAAATAACCTTTTCTAAAGCAGACAATAATCCATACTTTTTGCGAACGTTATAATTTCTATAAACTATGCTAATATGCCTTCGAATGTATAACTTTTTAGTTTAAGAATTGATTACGGATCCTTAAATATGGATTTCTACATAAAAATTAGAAATTGGACTTCATGTTAGCGGCTTTTCAAAATATATTCTTTGAGGCTTTCGCGGTTTCTCGAACTGTCACTATTACAATTTACTTTCGGCTTAGACCGCGTCGTCATTTGGGACTACACCCAGCATTATCAGGTATGGTCCGACCTGTAGGTTGTCTGCCTTTACAAGCATTTGCTCTAGAAGTTTGAGAAATATTTGTTCGTAGGCGCTGCCTGCCTAAACAGGGCCGTGTGCTTATATTATTCAAACCTTGGGGCGGACAAGGATTTGATCTTAATGTATCTGTTAGCCAGGACAATAATATTTAATCAGCTTATGCCGGTTAGATGTTTGTGAACCAATACAAGACATTGCAGCTTGCATCTTCAGAGTGAACACTGTGTTCTATTCACTCTGAAAAGTGTAGTTACGAAACAGGGAATGGAATATCGGAAAGGTATTTTCTACCCATTTTAAATATGACTACTTCAAGTACTCAAGAGTACTAATTTATACTACTGAAATTTAAACTTTGAAGATTAAAAGCTCATAATTTTAGAGCAACATAATTCAAATTATTTTCTACTTCTTACTACAAATAGAAGCAACTTTTTCAAAAATATAGTTTCAATTTTTAAACGTTTGGATTAACAGCAACAAGGGGAACTAGAATTTGTTAATCGCAATTACACGAAGGAAGAAATCTTTATTTTTATTACTAATATCCGAAATTGTACATTAAAACTAGTAATTGTTACTTTAAGTACAGTGATATATAATATAGAACCGAAAATGCATTAATTTTATTTGATAAGACTTCAGATTATAAACTAAAATTGCCATTTTGAAAGTAAGAAACGTTACTTTCCAAATTTTCGTATTCAAAGTAGAAATAACTATTTCGAAATTAGGTATTTCTATTTGAGATTAAAAGCAATAATATCTGCCAATCAAATAAGTAATTCTTAAATTCATAATTTTAATTTGACGATTGTGATTGTACACTTATATGTTTAATATATTTATATCATTTATTTTATTGATTTATAACTACATTTTCACATTTTAAGTATAAATGGAAATCTTCTTGGAAAGGTGTCGCTTTGAATAATATTTTATTTAAGGTTTGATTGGCTGGAAAGACGAATTATAGCCGCCAGGACTTAAAGACTTACTGAGCACACGTTAGATTAAGAGCGATAATTTCAACTACCAGAACTAAAAAATTGCAGCTTAGAAAAAACTAATTGAAAAACCGTATATATTTATTTAGAAATTGAACATTTCTGAACGTGTACATTAGAAATAGAAATCGTTGTTTTCAAGGAAGTGATATCCAACGAAAACGTCGCAATTTACAAGTATTAAATTTATAGATTAGCAATAGAAATCGGTATTCCGAAAACAAGATGCACTGCTTTTCGAATTAAACGTAGCTATTTCTAAACTAGAAATTGTAGTTATATAACTTCTGGATAAAAACTACTCCTAACAGATCCAAAAATTTGAATACTATTATTTACATTAATTTTCAATGTAAACCTTTAGTTTTCGCCCTTGCCTATTATTGAAACCTGCCTATTTCATATTAAATTTAATGTTCGTTTCATTTTGCCCCTTCTTACGGATTAAAATCTTATTTTATTGGCCGTTCCCTAGCCGATTACTATCTTATCATTCCCGGAATACAGTTTAGTGGACCATTTTTTTTTGTTATCGTAGAGAAGTGCCGATGAATATTTTGTCAACGCGTTTGACCGCGAACGTTTGCTGAAAATTTCCTGCCCTTGAGGGAGCCCTACACGTTAGATTGTTCTAGAATTCTTGCAACATATTTCGCCATATGGTGAAATACTTCTGGCTGCTCGATATTTGAGTTCGTTTTTTTCGGGAGTAGACTTACGATCCCCTTTCGACCCGATTGCTTGCTAATATCCCAGCGCCGACAACAAGTACTGCAGGGGCGGCTTGGGTTTCGATGGATGCCCATCGCGTGAATTTTCGTATCGCTGTTATCACCGTGGGGTGAACAGAACCATCGACAAGTGTCGGATTTAAGAAACACGCTGGGTTTAACCCTTGGAAGGCAATTCATTGCGAATTTGCTTATCGCTTTTGCGGATTAAGATCGAACCACATTTCGTTCCTGACGGCAAGAACACTCGAAATTTCCCGTTTCCTGAAGTTCCTAGGGAGAACCTAGGAACACCCTAAATTGTGCCTCTCTCTCTACTCCCTACCTGAAGAAAACTAAAAAAAAATGTTAATTGTGCTGTTGTGAAAACTTGTTCCTAGATTCATTTGACTGGTTTAAAGTGCTGAACCCTTTTCTTGGTGCAACGTAAAGCGACCTTCAGTCGCCAATTGCTATTAGTTGTTAATCGTAAAGTGTAATTAATTTCTGTAAACTCGAACGTCCCTGGCTGCGCAGATCTGTGTGTTTAGTAAAGTAAATATCGTAGGCCACTGGTGGCGGGCGTTTTTTTTTTGACGTCCCAACTACCCTTGTGTTCAACTACAGTTATTACCGTTTCGAGTGTATTTTTTTATACTATGTGTGTTATCACTTTCAAGCAATAGAGTCATATTTGTCTTACAGTTCACCATATCATTTATTTCTGTGTATTGTATTGTGCAAGAATTTTGTAAGCATTATATACAGGAGGAGGCACAATGGAGGTGAGTTCAACTCACGTAAGCTGCTGGTTTCTCGGCCCTCCCACGAGAACCAGTAATCAGCTGTGATTTGGAAGATGGTGCCCACTAATTTTGACTTGCCCTGACACAACTACGTTAGATTTCCTTCCCTTAAGCGTTTCTCCTGAACCACCCCTACTCCTTTGAGTTAAGTCAAAGGCACTTCCATCTTTACTGCTGCGGTCCGACGAAAAAGCGCGTTCGGCCGGTAATAGACGGACACTTCAAACTAAATAATTCCAGTTTAAAAATACGAATATCTAGTTTAAAAACTTCAGAATTATAAACAGGAATTGAGTTTTCTGGCTAACGATAAACGTCAATCTGGAGCAACTACCAAAGGTAATCTCTAAACGAATGTTTAAAAATGGAAGCTAACGTATGTTTCATTATAACTTCTATGTTTTAAACTTTAAAGTATTACGCTGTACGTATTATACCGGCTGTGCTACTTCTCAATATTTAATTGGTAATTCGTCATTAATTGATTACAGCGTCGAAACTTAACGTAGGTATGAAAAACCAACACTACATTGTACAATTTATGTCAAGGTTTAAATGTAGATGATGATCGAATCGAAAGAACGTACTTAAAACTACTTATTTTAAATTTCTCTCTGCATCTCCATCGTAATACACAAACTTAGAAATGAAACTGTGTTTCATATTTAATCAACACTCTTTCCGCAAAATTTAATTAGGTATGCACCGAATTTAGTTAAATTATGTTTCCGTCCACACATTTATTTCATTTATAAATTTCGTATCAGCAGAACAACAACGCACCTTAAATTTTTTCCAAGGTGTGTTTTTTGTTGCAAAATTATCGATAATTATTTTTTTAAGATTGTAATTGTAACTAATATAGTACGTAATTATCTATTGTTTTGTTCTCATTTGTCCAAAATTGTTGTACACAACTGAAGAGTAAACAAAACTTACCCAGGCATTACTAATTTAGCACTGCTGTTAATTTACAAATTCAACACAATTACTGTGAAAACTATTTTGAAGAAATTGCAAAAATTACTTACCTATTTTTAGAACACAAAATAGGAAAAATAGCACAAATACTGACCGACAACTGTAACTAGTCATTTTGTTTAATATTGTACGGCTTTTAAGAGTGTTAGGTGCTTTATAACTTTCTCGAAGGTTAACTAGCTGAATTAACATTTTCCGATTACACCATCGTTTTGTAATGCACCATCTACGCGATTCTGCTTTATTTTAGGAGCTACCTCATAATCAGTTTTAAATATTTTAAACAGTCTCGTAGGATAAAAAAAATAACCTTGGGTCAAAATCAGTTACAGTTTAAGTTTAAATTGAAAGACAATTAATAAACCAATTATGCGTTTTTATCGAAACAGGAATATTTGATTAATTATAAAATAAATTTCCCTCCGTTACTTTAAAATAATTATCTCTAAATGTAGTAATGAAATACAGGTTTCTTCACTAGTTAGCTGAATAGTATTTGTAACTAGTCGTGAATTCAACAGATGGCACAGTAATATAATAAAAAACAGATAAAATGTGTACTTACTTTAATTAACATTAAAAAATAGATTTTATTTATTAAGTTTATGAAATGTACATAATTGAGAATTGTATAATTACAATACCGATTTATTGGACGAATTTAATAAAACTTCTTGATGAGCCATGACGATGACAGCAGTATGCAGGATGGTAAAATTAAAGGCGACGAATTACATAAATTTGTGGTGCAAGTTATGCAAAAATCGGCTGCTTTGGCTAAAATCTCGCAGTAGTGCTTTTGAATGCATCCCCTGTGTAGATAAGTACGATTTTGTTCTGAAAATATAAGTGTTAGAACAACTCAGAAATACAAAAATTGATGTGTTTCATTTGGGCATCTTAAGATTAACTTTACTTTTAATTAGCAATATTTAACGAATATATATATATATATATACATATATATATATACAGTGTGTCCCGAAACGTACCGGCAATATGTCAACGATGAATTCCAGAACTTATTTAGATTCGAAAAGTCCGTATAAACATATGTCCTAAGCGTAACCGTTAACGAGTTATTGTTTATTTCATAGTTTATGTGGCTAAAATTTTAGTTCAACGAATTTTATGAAATAAATCTTTTTTAAATATGTTTTTATTATTTTATTTACAAGAAATGTTGAAAATTATCTCCATTGTGTTCGATACACAAAGCCGCACGCCGCAGAAGAGATCGCTGCGTTCTTAATATGGTTGCTGGGCTATTCCTAATGATATAGGCAGTATGACCATGTGACCCCAAAGATAAAAATCTATTGGAGTCAGATACAGTGATCGCGGAGGCCATACTATGGGTCCTTCTACTCCAATCCATCTTCCCGGAAAATGTGCGTTAAGCCAAGCTCTAACACGAAGACATTGATATGCTGGTGCCCCATCGTGTTGATACCACATTGCACGTCTATTATTTAATGGCACATCTTCCATTAATAAGGGTAAAGAGTTTTCCAGAAAATATTCGTAATTCGCATCATTCAAACGGCGTGGCAGTTCAAACGGTCCAATCAGACGATCATTAAGAATATCAGCTATCATATTAACACTAAATCTATGTTGAAAATGGGAGCGTCTTCTTAAATGAGGATTTTCTGCAGCCCATTCATGAAAATTATAATTATTGATACCATCTCGTGTGAAAGAAGTTTCATTGGTAGGTTTTGATTATTTTGTACCCAATTACAAAATCTTAAACGAGCTTCAGAATCTTTACCTAGAGCTTGAACTCTTTGATGATGATATGGATGTAAGGGAGCACTTCTTATTATTCTCCAAACCTGGTTTCTACATATTACAGTACGTAATGCAATTCTTCGCACACTTAAAGACGGATCTTCTTGTAATAAATCAAGAACTCGTTCATCTTCATTTATGGGTCTACGGACAACTCCTTGGCTGATTACATGTCTTGCATTGAAAGTGCCATGTTCCGTCAGCTAACGATGTGAATGAAAGAAAACTGCACGCGTATGCAGTTTTCTATTGGGATATCTTCTACGATATCTTTGCTGTGCTGCTAAAGCATTTTTATCACACAGACCGTAAACATAATAAATATCTGAATATATTCTTCATTTGACAATAACATTGGCATTGTGAATCACTTGTGAATTACGATGGGAATAAGGATACAAAGAAGAAGCCAATAACTTCAGTATCACAGTAATAAAGTGACAATAATTTGTTAAAAACGATGTTCAAAGGTTACCAAACAAAAGACGCGATCATGGCAACTAGATCAGTATTTCAGAAATCCGCTGAACTACAATTGTAGCCACATAAATTATGAAATAAACAATAATAATTTTTTAACTCCGCCTGTGGTATTTGATGGGTGGATTGAGTAGCCCATCAGTGCCATTGCCAGTCCCAAGCCCGGATAAAGGGGGAGGGTTGGAGGAACGGGCCAGCAGCCTACCCTCAATAAAAACGAATTAACGCTCACAGAATCAGAAATTTGCCTCGAAATGGGACGGATAACAGGTTGACGAACACGGCGAGAAAAAGGAAATTGAGAAAATGGAAAGAGAACATATTAAGAATTGCAACGTGTAACATACGATCTTGGAATGGAAGAGATCAGGAGGTCATCATGGAGTTGCAGAAAAGTAAAGTAAAATAGATGTATGTGGCATATCAGAAACCAAAAAAAAAAGGAAAAGGAACAACATCGTACAACGAGTACATTATGATATATAGTGGAGTCAAGAAAGAATCGAGAGCAAAAAAGGGAGTCGGCATACTAATACATAATAAGTATAAAGACGCAATAAAAAATATCGAATATATATTGGAGAGAATATTATTCATCAAGTTAGAAGCCACAAAATATACAGTTAATATTATATCGGTATATGCCCCAGATGAGAGTAAGCTACTACACGAAAAAGAGACGTTTTATGACGAACTCTAGCAAACTGTGGAATCGACAAATGCAGAGGAATCAATCATAATAATGGGAGATTTTAATGCAAGAATCGGGAACAACGTAATGCCAGGCATCAAACAACGCTGTAATGAATATATAGTAAACGAAAAAGGCGAGAGAATGATAAAATTTTGCGCAGACAATGAAATACGCATCAACAATACCTTTTTCGATCACAAACCACAATGCAAATATACTTCGCAAGACACGAGGGGAAGACAATCCATGATTGATTACATAATCACCAATCGAAAGATTCATCTAACACAAATATTAGACATAAGGAGCCTATCCGCGGCAGATATAGGAAGCGATCACAGCGTAGTGCTGGGTAAACTAAGACTGAGTGTAAAGAAGTCAAAGAAAGCGATCCCAAAATATGAGTCCAAGATAAACATTGAATCGATAAACGATGAAACAACCAAAGCGCTGTACAAAAACCGGCTAGAGAGACATATTAATCAAAATAAAATTATAAATGAAGATACAGTGATTGAAAGCTGGCAGAAGGTAAAAAACAATATGACAAATGCGGCAAATGAAGCCCTAGGAAGAAGACAGATAAATACTAACAAAGATACGGCCTACCGAAAAACACCATGATTTTGTGAAGAGGTAAAAACACTAACATACAAACAGGTGAAAACTATACCAGAATATGAAAGGTACAAACAGATAACAAACCAAGTGAACTCAAGAATAAGAGAAATAAAACAGAACTATTGGGAGAAGTTTTCGAAACAAATGGAACATGATATCTATGGAACACAGAAACAAATTTGGCGTGTTATTCGAACGCAAAGGACCGAAACAAAAAAATAGATTTGAACAAAAAAGATAGGAGCAAGTGAATGGGAAGAACATTTCAAGACACTATTTAAAAACGAAGAGGAAAGAAGGATGATAGCGTGGGAAGAAGAGGAGGTGAATAACGAGAATGTCGAAATAACAAAAGAAGAAGTGCAAGATACTGTAGCAAAAATGAAAAACAGAAAATCACCGGGAGAAGAAGGAATGTCCAATGAATTACTCAAATACGGAGGAAAAAAATTAGTAGAAGTCAAAAAACTAAAACGAAAAATAATAAGCACACAATCCATACCAGATGAATGGAGGACAAACATCATGATTCCTATTTTAAAAAAAGGTGACAAAAAATCCCCAGAAAATTACAGAGGAACAAACCTTCTGAGTACCACACTCAAACTCGCAGCAAGAATCTTTAACAACAGACTGAATAAAACACTAAAATTGAGGGACGAACAACAGGGATTCCGAAGTGGAAGGTCTTGCACAGACGCAATCTTTATAATACGACAGTTAATGGAAAAATCGCTAGAATATAAATATACCATAAATAAACCAGCCTACTTATGCTTTATAGACTTGTCGAAAGCATTTCGCCGAATACAATTACCCGATGTGCTAACATTGCTCATTCAAAGGAAAGTACCTGTTCAAATAATTAGAACCATAGAAGATATCTATACAGACGGCCAAGTGAGTGGAATGCCTAGAGGGGCTCTCCGAACTAATAGCAGCAGAAAAAGGTATAAGACAAGGGGTTCTTTGAGACCGACATTGTTTAATTTGATAATGGACGAAATCCTGACATCCGTAAGGAACATGGAGGGATACAAAATGGGGAGAAACAAAATAAACGCTGTAAGTTATGCAGGTGACGTGATATTGGTTGCGGAAAACGAAAACAGTCTACAAACAATGCTATTCGAATTTAACTCAGCCTGTGAGAAGTTTAACATGGAAATATCAACCGAGAAAACGAAAGCCATGACAATAGCCAAAGAACCGATAAGATGTAAACTAGTCAATAACAACAAGTCAACTGAACAAGTAATGAAATTCAGATACTTAGGAGTGAAGCTATTTAGTTATGGCGATCTAAACAAAGAAATGGATGAACAAATAAGTAAAGCGGAAAAAATAGCGGGATTTCTTAGCCAAACTATATGGAGGAATAAATACCTAAGACAAGACACCAAGGCAAGGATTTATAAAGGTGTCATAAGACCCATAACGGCATATGCTACAGAGACGGCAGCAGAAACGAAAAAAAAAACGAAACAAAAGATGCAAGTGGCCGAAATGAACGTACTGAGAAAAATAACTGGCAATAGCAGGATGGAAAGGATAAGAAACACAAACATCCGCGAATCATGTCAAGTACCACACATAACAGAGTGGATAAATGGAAGAAAAAGAGAATGGAATGAGCACATATCCAGGATGGACGAAACAAAATTAGTTAGAATTGCAAGAGACAACGGACCACAAGGAAGAAGGAGCATAGGACGTCCCAACAAGAGATGGAGTGAGTTAATAACATGAATCAAACAAAGACACGATGCAATCTGGATGTAACAAGCTTTAACAGAAAGAAGAAGACAATAATTCGTTAACGGTTACGTTTAGGACATATGTTTATATGGACTTTTCGACAATAAGTTCTGGAATTCATCCTTGAAATATTGCGGGTACGTTTTGGGACACACGGTATA
>JABXWE010021863.1:0-11616 GCA_014611495.1 Limonius californicus | reverse complement strand
TTAGTTGTTACGCGTTATTTCGGAACATTTACACATACACACCAGACACAGGTAAACACGAGTTTGTAAAGTTCGCCGTTCGCTTCACTAAACACCGGGGTCACCACTTTGGCGGGATTTATTTGTTTAAATAAAACCACCATGAATATAATAATATACTGTACTATAACAATTTATTAATAATATATACAACATAAGTGAAACGAAATAAGGCAACGTAATTGTGTTCGCGTGCGTAACCGTCGAAGGTTGCAGCGGGAGTGGTGCATTTTCACTTCCAGTTTCCCACCCGGGGATGCTTTCTTCCGTTGTGTCGACAGCTCCTGGCCGGAGGCATTTTCCCACGTTCTGACGGCGGCCGAGACTGTAAAAGCTTTCGTGCGACTTTCGTTGTGGAACTGCTTTACAGGACCTCTCTTGCTAGAAAGGTGGTAAACCTATTGTTCGATTTCCGTTCACAGTGCCGAAGAATTTATGACTTTCCTAAAAGTGCATTTCTCATGGGGATGTCTCCCACGATCTTGCGGCGCCAGTATGCCGCTACAACTTCTATTCGCTTTTGCAGAGTTCGAATACACGGCAATGGATAATTTGGCTTTCGTAATTCTTCATAACCTGTCGTTCCACATGACAAATATAATTTCAGGCAATTTTTTATTCTGTCAGTTTGGCATTGTCGACCAATCATCGTTCCCCTTTTTATATAATCGATCTGATCCTCGTTAAAAACTGTTTGAACTTGTTTTTTTAATGTTTCAACTTCCGCGTTAAATTTTCTGGCACTTTTTTGTAATAGATCAAATTTACGTTTCAACTCTAATATGCAAGAATTTGTTTCTTCTTGTTCAGGAGTACCCATCGGCTCATCTAATAAATTTAAATTTATTGGAAAAGCTTTTTAGTACAATTTTCATAATATATTCATACTTTTCCTTTCTCTGCTGCATCTGATTGTTGGTGGTTTTCTTTGTTTTGGAATGTTTTTATGTGAAAATATAGTAGGAATTGCATTCCAACGCAATGGTCTCTTTTGATCCGCACGATTGTTTTCGAATTGATCATTTGCAAAATGCTTCTGTAATACAAATGTGACTGTGGCATTATTACATTAATTTTATATTAAATAATAAGAAATTTCAACTTGGTCATAACGTATTTATTTACTGATACGTATTTCGTCACTTTAAAGTAACATAATCAAAGTTACATATTTGCAAATTATGATCTAATATCGAAATTTCTAATTGTTATAAATAAAATTGTTATAAACTAAATTACAATGTGCACAATTTAATTTATATATACCCTATATAAACAAATCATTGGCTTTATCTCCTATAAATATAGAGTATTCAAGTATGTTTGCTGAATTAATTTTTATGTTTAGATCTAAATAGTTAATAGATTTGTTTTGTTCTGTTTCTAAAGTATTGATAAAAATTAAAATTCATTAATAAATTCAAAAGAATTGTCAAAACATGCTAAAATATCAGCATAACGAAATCAGAAAACAATTTTGATTTGATTCAAATATATTATTATCTAAGTGTTCCATAAAAATATTAGCTAAAAGTGATGACATTAGACTATCCATTGGTAAGCCGTCTTGTAACGATGCTCCCGCTAATTTACGTTTCTTGTCGAAGAAATGCCTTTTTAAAAATAGTTCTTTATTTCAAAAAGACATAAAAACGGAGTTATAAAAGTGTCTTAAATTGTAGGCAGCTAATTATAAACTAAACTAACTAATTGTAAAAGCATTTCTCATCACATCTGCACAGACTGCATTATGATCTACTTCTAGCTAATCGCTAAGCGATAGGGTATTATCAGTGCAGAGCAAGCTAGTCTAAATACGTTAACTCCTCCATCCTCAGAATGAATATTATATATTTTTTTATTATAATATTCATATTACAATACTAATTTTTAAGAGTTATTTATCCTGAGTGGATTTACATTGAATTAAGGAAGTAGAGTTGAGTTCGACATCCTTATCGTTAACTGTTTGATTTAAGGATATTGGTTTAAGCAATTTATTTGTGATTAATGTACGTTTACGATAAATACAAATGATTGAAGATATTATAATTATTAACATTACGAGTACAACAATTAAACAACTATAACTTATATGTTTATAATTAATGGGATCGATATTTTGGAGGGTTGACATTTGTTTAGTTAATTTTGCTTGGCTTTGAACGAGGCTATGAACGTTAATTGATGATAGGTCAACTTTGGCAGTTTCAGTGTGTACTGATTGCGATGTTTGTAATTTACCGATAGATGCAATTTGGATTTGTTTTTCTTCTGTAGAAGACGATTCAAAAGTAGTTAAAAGTTCATTTTGATTTATTAGGACAGAACAATCGTTAGTGATATGAAGTAGTATTGATCCAGTAACGATTTTTCTATTAACGGAATTTGTACATTTCATGTCGATAATGGTATCATTAGGGGAACATAAGATCCAAGTGGATGGGTTTAATTTTATTATTTTAATTGAGTGTAAATGGAAAATAAACGGTTAACACGTTTGATTATTTTTAAAGGTCAGTAACTGGGTTTCACATAGTTTTATGAAATGATTATTTTGTGAACAAAAGTAATGTGAAAGGGTAACTTGTCTGCAATGATCGTTATTGATTGGAATACTAAATTCTACATTAAAGATAAGTGTGTTATAAGTAGGTATTATCATTTGAAAATATTCTTTATTAAAAGCAGGAAATGGGATCAATTGAATATATTGGTACTCTGTGAATGATTTTATGAGAGAGATTTCATAGATAAAAATAAATGTAGTATTTTTTTGATAGGCTTTAATTTGTATTAAAGATTCGTATAAATGTAAGTTTCTCAGTTTAACAGGATATGGTAATTCTAAAGTTCTTTTAGTAGTTGCCTGTAATTCTTTAAGATTTTCGGAAATATGTTCTAACGCAGATAGCAGATCATGGTTATCTATTAATGAAAAATGTAATTGGTGGTTTTGTGCAAAAGTAAGGGATGTCTCCAGGTCGGTTCAGGTTGAAATGAATAATTCTAAAGATTGAATTGATTGATCAAGAGCAGCATAAGTGGAAAGTGTTCCTAAAATTTGGTGAATATCTAATTTCATGTCTAACATAGTAAAGAATTCTTTATTTGCCAAGTGAGATGAGATGCCATCTACTGTTGGAATCATAAAATGCTCCCTTTTAATTGCTAAATTTAAATACTTGGGATCGAGGCACAAACGAATGTCTCCATTTTTCTTTTCAACTATTACTACAGCAATAAGCTATTCGCTTGGTTTATCTACTTTCCTAATGATACCTTGACACTCCATTTCATCTAATTTGTTTTTTAACCTATCAAAAAGGCTACATGGTATACGCTGCATTGGTTGTATATGAGGTACAGCATTCTCCTTAAGAACTATCTTATGTTTCGTTGGAAATTCACCCAACCCTACAAACAATGACTTATATTGTTTAATTAGGGTAATAAGGGTACAGGGGAAAAACATCTTAAGTCACAAAATTTTCTTTTTGGGATTTTACCGCCATCTTGTAGCTTAACTATTACTTTACCCATGCGCAAAATCTAACGTCTGCAATATCATCGTAAGTCCACAAAAATCGAGTTACAATTTTGGGTGTGCAGTGAAAGAGCATCCTAAGTCCATGCGAAACCGGTTAAAAACATCGTAAGTCCATCCATCTGAAGGCAGCACATTGGTGGCTGTCATTTTAGCGTCAACTGTGATCGATAACGTCTATTGTGAACTAATAAGTACGAAATTATAATATTTTTAAGTAAGTGAATAGTGTGGTAGAGTATATTAAAGTGTACACACACCAATGACGAGTCAGGAAGTAACACAGATGAGTGAGGAAGACGAAATGGAGACGTTTTCATCTTCAGGACAAAACACAAAGAAAAGAAAGGTTATGGGAAGATTGGCGGAAGTTAATAAAAAGTTACGTGTTCTAACCCATGAATCTGGCAGCGATTGTCGCTGCAAGCGTTTCAAATGTTTTGAAGAAATATCGGCAGGAGAAAGAAGCATTTTATTGAAAGACTTCAATTTGTTAGAATCAAAAAATAACCAAAGTGCATATTTATCGGGCCTTATTTCCATTCACCCAATACAGCGACGAAGACCTAGGAAAGATGAATCAGTCAGTAATTTGCGTAATCATTCATTTTCCTATAAAGTCAGGGTGATAAAGGAAATGGGAGCAGTCGAGATTCCTGTCTGTAGACAAGCACTATTAGCAATATTTGGCATCAGCTCTCAGACTATCAAAACCATTCAGCAATCGCTTACTAGTACAGGTAAGTCCCCAATAGATCAGAGAGGCAAACATTCAAATAGAAAACATAAAAAGTCAGGGGAAACCGTAGCAAAAGTGCACTCTCACATACAATCTTTGAAAGGCAGAAAGGCTCATTATAGCATGCACGATTCTCGGAAACTATATTTACCTGAAGAATTAAGTATAAAAAAGTTACACAGAATGTATACTGAAGTATACCCTGAACATCCAGTCTCCTACGAATTTTACAGAAACGTGTTCAATACACAATATAACATTTTATTCGGATATCCACGAACTGATACCTGTTCCTCGTGTGACGAATACAAAGCTAAAGCAACATGCCTACAAAAAGAGAAGGAAACTTGTAGTGCAGAAGATTTAGTTGAAAAAGATAAGGAATTGCGTAGATTAAGTATATTGAACGAAGTACATTTGAAAAAAGCAAATATCTTTTACGTAAGAAAACGTTTAGCAAAGAAAAAAGCGAGAACAACCGAAAATTATGAAGCCATCTGCATGGATTTCATGAAGAATCTGCCTGTGCCCAATCTTTCGACCAATGACGTTTATTACAAGCGCCAGCTATCCTTTTACATGTTTAATATCCACGTTTTGTCCACTGGTGCGGCTTATTTTTTTACATATGATCAAACAGTTGCAAAAAAAGGAGCAAATGATGTGGTTTCTATGCTCGATTATTTTTGCAAGAACATCTTGTCACCCCAAGTACGCCACCTAGATATATTTTGTGACTCTTGTGCAGGGCAAAATAAAAATTTTACATTGATTAGATTTCTACATCATCTTGTGCACAAAGTCCAGCGTTTTGATACTATCCAAGTCACCTTTCCTGTTAGAGGACATAGTTACATGGAATGCGACAAAAATATGGGTCTCATTAAAACCAATGTTCAAATTGAACTGCCTTCACAATGGAATGAACACGTTCAATCATCACGTATTAAGCCTTCACCATTTTCAGTGATTGCATGTGACAGAAGTTTATTTAAAGACTGGGGCAAGCATTTGATGCGGTACTACAAGAAGAAATCTCCTTTTCATACAAGGCCGATAACTCAAATTCTGTTTGAAAAAAATTATTCAAGAACTATATCTTTAAGGGACTCTTATGCTGGTTCTTGGGAATCTCATGTTATAATGGATACCATAACGAAGAGACCTAATAATACGAGCGTACCAGAAGAGAGTCCAAAGTTACTTTATAATGCCCCTATTCCAATAGCAAAAGCTAAATATGACAATATTATGTTCTTAAGCCGCTTCTGTGGGGCTGAAGCCAGATTATTTTACCAAAACCTTCAAAGTGCTAATCAAACTGAAGAAGACACAATGGAAGGATATCCACAGGTACCCAAAATTGTAAGATCACAATTTCCATTTTGACTATATCTTGTTTTTGTTTTTTTCAGCCTTTAAACAGAGATGCGGAATAAAAAGTTGGTCAGCACCACTGTGGCAATAATATATTAATTTTATGTTATTTTATTACCCACTTGTATACTTGTAATCTTTTTCGTTCAATATAATTAGTGATTAAAACAAATTCTGAGCATTTCGTTATTAAACCAAGGTGGACTTAGGATCTTTTTTCCGTGCAAAATGTGTAGTTAAACTTGAAAAAAAAAAAAGATAACATATACAATAATTTTTAACAACTTTTTAGAAATCGATATTTAACACATATATCTGTTACTAACTTTTGACAGTTAGTGTTTTTTGATTCCTCTCCAAATAAAAAAGTTAAGGACTTGTACAATTTGAAATTCGATTATATCGAAACTTTGCTTTTGTGACTTAGAATGTTCTTCCCCTGTACCCTTCATTATCTAAATTACTGAAATTAGTTGTCATTGAGTCTACTCTCTTAACTAAATTTAAATCTACACATGCTTGTAAACCTAACAACGGTACTTGTGATTTGACATCTATTATTATGAACTTAACACGTTGACGGACACCTATTTATGTAGGTAGGCTCTGAGAAAAGCACCCAGTGTAAAACATGCATGTTACATCTACAAGGAATTATAATTTTCGGCGCCTAAACTGTAGGCAATTCTAAAACCACTTGTTTCAGTAGGACACCTAACATTGCTTTACATGTTACTTAATGAATTTGTTGACGGTTGTAGCAGGTCTGCCCCTATGATAGAAAAAACGTATGATGGCTGTAGCCGACCTGTCCATCAAAGTGTTAACATAAACAGGTTCCCTGTTATCTGCCTGACATTTCAGTTCTACAAATCCTAAGGGTTTTAGCTTAAAATTACCATACGCAAGCAGAGTTGTTTGACATGGTTTTACTTGGATTGTTGGATCCACGATGTCTAAACTGTCTTCTGGCAACACGTTGGTTTCAGCTCCTGTGTCGAGCTTAAAGTTGATCCACTTTCCATTGATCTTAATTTCCTTGCTCCACCAAGTGCAAGTTTTGCTAGTCCCTTTTCTGATTGCACTAACTGAACCTAGTTCATGAACTGCATCAACGTATACATCCTCATTGTCTTCGTAACTTCCTTCGGCTTCTGCGATTTCATTAACCTTCTTCCTTTCTGTTTTCTTTCTTGTTACAGCCTCTTCTTTCTTTGGTGAAAACCTTTCTTTCTGACACATCTGCGCAAAATGATTTCTTCCTTGTAAGCTGGACACTTATTCCAAACATGATTGTATCCACACTTTCGGCACTTGATATTGCGGTTGCTTTTTTGATCCATTCTTAGAGAACTTACACTTTGTTCAGTGGATTGCATTGCCTGTGCATGAGTTTTACTAGTTTCAATCGCCTTACAAAATTCTATCGCTTTCTGTAAATCAAGGTTTGGTTCTCTGAGAAGTCTTTCTTGTGTATTTTTGTCATGAATACCTAGTACAACTCTGTCTCTAATCATCGACTCTTCCTGTGGATACTCGCATGATTTCACTGCTTTTCTTAGCTCTGTCAAAAAGCTATCGAAAGGTTGCCCTTCTTTTTGGTTAATGCTATTAAACACAAATCTTTCAAATACAATATTCTTTTTTGGCCTGGGGCACAATGTGCTTCAACTTGCTTGTCTAAAATTATTTGAAGTCTCTCCTTACTTTTGTTTTCTTGTTCTGAGAAGGCGAATGTACTGTAAAGGTCAAGTCCTTCATCGCCAATGCAACTAAGCAGCATTGCTATTTTTGCATTATCCGTTCTTTCTGATCCTTCTGACGCCTCGAGGAATAGTGTGAATTTCTGTTTGAACTTCTTCCAGGGTTCAGACACATTTCCCTCCAATACTAGCGGCTCAGGTGGTCTGAAGCAAGATTCCATTTTAAGGTTATGTCCAGATTTTTATTCCGCAATGATATTTTTCCTCGCTCAAGTTGTAGTCCAAATCTACACCACTACACGGAATTACTAGTACACGCCTGACACCATGTTTTATGTTTGTATTGTTTATTTAATAAATATACTCACAAGTTACAAGTTATACATACAAGCCTGTGGCACAGATCGTGGCGGCGTCTCCAGACCCGCTCACGTTACATGCTTATATTTCAACCTGTTATAACTATTACAACCTCGCCGCATGTTATTATGAACTCTCGCCTCTGAGCTAAAACCTGCACCCGTCCCCACAAAAACGGAACGTTACAATTTGAAGAGTGTTTCGCCTGTATGAATGCTCATATGCCTTTGCAAATTAGTCTTTTGTGCACTTTCAAAGTCACATATATTTCACTTGAAGGGTTTCTCTCCTGTATGAGTTCTCATATGCGTTCGCAGGTCACCCTTTTGTGCACTTTCAAAGTCACACACATTGCATTTGAATGGTTTTTTTCCCGTATGAGTTCTCATATGCTGTGGCAAGCTACTCTTGTGTGCACTTTCATAATCACACACATTGCATTTGAATGGTTTTTCTCCTGTGTGAGAGCTCATATGAGCTTGCAAGCTATTCTTGTGTGCACTTTCATAGTCACACACATTGCATTTGAATGGTTTTTCTCCCGTATGAGTTCTCATATGCATTTGCAGGTCACCCTTTCGTGCACTTTCATAGTCACACACATTGCATTTGAATGGTTTTTCTCCTGTGTGAGTGCTCATATGAGCTTGCAAGCTACTCTTGTGTGCACTTTCATAGTCACACACATTGCATTTGAATGGTTTTTCTCCTGTGTGAGTGCTCATATGAGCTTGCAAGCTATTCTTGTGTGTACTTTCATAGTCACACACATTGCACTTGAATGGTTTTTGTCCCGTATGAGTTCTCATATGCATTTGCAGGGCACCCTTTTGTGCACTTCCATAGTCACAAACATTACATTTGAATGGTTTTTTTCCCGTATGACTTTTCATATGCCGTAGCAAGTTACGCTTGTGTGCACTTTCATAGTCACACACATTGCATTTGAATGATTTCTTTCCTGTGTGAGTGCTCATATGAGCTTGCAAGCTATTCTTGTGTGCACTTTCATAGTCACAAACAGTGCATTTGAATGGTTTTTTTCCCGTATGAGTTCTCATATGCCGTGGCAAGTTACTCTTGTGTGCACTTTCATAGTCACACACATTGCATTTGAATGGTTTTTCTCCTGTGTGAGTGCTCATATGAGCTTGCAAGCTATTCTTTTGTGCACTTTCATAGTCACACACATTACATTTGAATGGTTTTTTTCCCGTATGAGTTCTCATATGCTGTGGCAAGTTACTCTTGTGTGCACTTTCATAGTCACACACATTGCATTTGAATGGTTTCTCGCCTGTACGTGTTCTCATATGTTGTTGCATGGTAAACTTATATGGTCTTCCATAGTCGCATACATTATATTTATATAACTTTTCCTCAATAGGAGTTTTAACTCTTCGTTGCACGATGCACTTCAATGGAGGTTCTATCATTTCATGATCTTCATTGTTACTACAGATTTCTGTTTTTATATCTAATTCTTCATGTAATGATTCTAGTTCAATCGACCAATCCTTATTATATTTAACATCATGTTTTAAATCGGAAGCTTCTGAAGGCAATTCCGATGTTTGGATCTCTTCTTGTTTTACTGTAACATATGAACATGTTTATATGTAAGTTACTAGCTATTACATAAGTATTTAAACTAGTACAAAATTATCCCAATTTGAAATAACAATTAAGGAATTTTTAACATTTACCACACAGCATTCTTTCTTTCTTTATCATGATCCTCGTTAGTACCGCTTTACACACATTTTTTTTACACAGCATTAAATTACTAATATTTGTTCAATTTTAATGGAAGTTTTCATATTATTACAGTTGCTACAAATTACATTGGCAAGCATTGTAAAAATACCAAAACTTTCATATAATTGTTTTTTGAAGGAAAATCATCTTTTATTAGTATTTACTCCTACTTGCTTGTGCTATTTCACTTAGAATTGATTTTAGGTGTCTAATGCAAATTTGTTGTACTGACTGACGAAGCAAACAATCATGTTGTGCTAAGATTTAATTAATTTTACAACGAAATGGACGTGAAGACCCAAAAGATCAATTTAGAGAAGATATACGAGTAAAGCAGAAACAGAACTAAAAGGTGAGCTAAACACAAACAACTGCGGTATAGGAGAATTAATAGAAAATGTTCAACCACATCAAACAAGAATAAACAAAAAGTTAGGCGAACAGGACCTAAGGTTGAATAATTTTGAAAGAGAACAACAGAAAAGAAACAGAGTATTGTACGGTCTTGAAATGGAAACAGCAAACTACTTTGAACTGGAAAAATTGGTCATAAAGCCAGTAAATCAGAAATTGAAAGTGAAATATGAAACGCGGGACCTGGAAGCGATCCGTCCACTAATAATAGATGACTACTCGAAGAATATCTTACATGTAAGAAAATACTTTGTAACGTGCGATTTCGACGCCCCGTGTATATTGCTGAGTTTGCTTCAAATTTAGGCAGGTGGATAGCGTGCTTCGGTTTTCGATTCAATTTTGGCTTCGCGCATGAGTAGCTTACAATGTTCTCGTAGATTTTGGGTTTTCCGAGCTGGGAGAGGGCATTCTCATTCTGTTACCTGACAAGTGTGTGCTTGAAATTCATCGCGGTCAATTTCGACCAAGGATTTATTCCTAATTTTGTTGAAAAGTTCAAGTTTTAAGGGAAATCTTAACCTTGTGGTGCTAGTGAGATTTTCCCTGGGTTTTTAACCAATTTATTACACCCTTGAAGAGGTTTTTCTATTTGCCGATTTACATCTTTGGTAAGCTGAGAAGTTTGATTCTTTTTCTTTTACTTTATTTAGTCTCTTGTATTATTTAGGCAATTTAGAGCTGCTGAAAAAGTTCGGAGCTGCTGAGAATTTTGAATATCTATTGGAATTTAAGTAACTACTGGAAAAATACGTAGCTGTGGAAGATTACATACTGCGGGAAGTTTTATATCTACATCGAAGAATTTGGAGAAGATTGGAGTCGTATTTAGACCACAGAAAATTTGCAAGGCCAAATTCCAAACGAGCGAGTGTGTACACCAGCTGTGAACTCAGGTGGTCGCTGCAATTGGAATTTTCATCTAGCAAGGTCTGTTTAAAATATTCTTTTAAAATTTACGCACTCCAAGGACTCTGAAGATCATCCGGCAGAATACGACGCATAATCATTTCGTTGTACAAATTCAAATTATACACATTTATACCGAACAAATTTTACAGCTAATTCGTTTATAAATTTAATACTTACTGCATTCTATAACTTTTGTAAACGGTCCGCATATTTCGAGGTTCTGATTTAATTTTTATTGACGCAGAAATTCAATAAGGGAGGATATTGCGTGAACTATTATTTTTTTGTCGATGCGCTTATACCTCAATAGTAGGTATTTAATTCTTAGTTTACATAATCGAGATCTCGTTTATCGTGAATTAGGCGATTACGTATTGAATTATTATTTTTGCGAGGCTAGTTAAGGCTTCTTGTTAACTTCATTTATTATTGACGCATTATCGTTTTCCCCAGGATTAAATTTAATCATTATACGAATCATTAAATCAGACAGGGATGTTTGTGGTCTGTTCTTTATTTGAAAGATATTTATACTATATATTTGTGACCAATTTGGGGTCAATATTTTGAGATATTAATGAACGATTTGATTTGGTCAAATCTTTATAGTTAACTGTAATTTAATTTTCCAATTATTGATTATACTCGAAAATTACGTCAAGTATTTTGTTGTTTTATTGTGTCTTGTAGTTATATGAAAGACGTTAGTGTTATCAGTAAGGTAAGTCCGTTCTCTCAGGGAGATTCCTGTTTATCTACGTCATCTT
>JABXWE010021862.1:0-10530 GCA_014611495.1 Limonius californicus | reverse complement strand
AAAAAAAAATTTTTTTCAAAATTTTTTGATTGTAATGAAATTTTGGATTTAGCTTATTTGGGAGATTCTGAACAACTTTTATTAACAAAATTTTATTGTAAAAAAATACTAATACGACTTCTTCAATTTTGCTGTTTATTTTAAATCGTAGTAGGCTAGCATTTCACCGTGAAGGGAAAGTAACATACCCTTAAATTGCAGTTTAGTGAGAGGTATAATCAGAAAAAAGAAATTTTTTGAATCGATAATATATAAACAAAATACTGGGGTGGTGCAGTCTACAGTGAGACACACTGTATATACATATACAGGGTGTTTGGAAATTCGCGCACACTGATTGTGAGATGGTGTTTTGCGACAAAAACCAAACAAAAAGCTCCTCTACCATTTTTCCATCAGACCACTATTTTTCGAGCTACCGCGATTTTAAAAACCTGAAAATGGCAGAAAAATGTGTTGAATCTCAACTTTTGATTGATTAATCAATTGGTAAAACTTAATAATAATATATTTTTAAAAACAAAAAAGAAGGTTCAAAATATAATTATGACGAGTACGCAATTACAACATTTGTTCAAAATGGCGTACACGCACAAAATTATTTAATTTCCTGCAACAGGATGTCCCGGAATTTCTAGATGATGTAGGTCAAATGCACGCCTAAATATGATGTTTATGCACGATGGAGCGGGCCCTCATTTCGCGTTAATTCTACGTGACTACCTCGACCATTATTTCCCTGACCACTGGATTGACAGAGGCGGTCCAATTGCTTGGCCGCCTCGTTCGCCCGATCTAACGCCATGCGACTTCTTTTTATGGGGTTACCTAAAATCGTTGGTCTATAAAACACCAGTGACCAATCTGAATGAGCTACAAAACCGCATGTTTTAGGCAGCCCGAGAAATAACACCGGAGATGGTACGCAACTCTGTTCGAACAGTACAACGATGTGCTGAAGCTTGCTTAGTAGCAGACGGCGACATTTTGAGCAAATGTTGTAATTACGTACTCGTCATAATTATAGTTTGAACCTTCTTTTGTTTTGAAAAATTTGATATTATTAAGTTTAACCAATTGAGTAATCAATCAAAAGTTGAGATTCAACACATTTTTCTGCCATTTTCAGGTTTTTAAAATCGCGGTAGCTCGAAAAATAGTGGTCTGATGGAAAAATGGTAGAGGAACTTTTTGTTTAGTTTTTGTCGCATAACACCATCCCACAGTCCGTGTGCGCGAATTTCGAAACACTCTGTATATACAGAGTTTTTCGGAATTGCATGGCACTATTTTATGGATGTGTTCTCCAGCACGAAATAAACAAAAAAGTTCATACAAAGATATGGCTCAAATTAATTTATTATCGAGACATTGAAAGTTAAAGATAAATAGCTAAAAGTCCGAAGTTAATCAAGTGGTCGTCAATTGCATACGTTTATTTTTTTAACAGTTTTTTAAACATCTGTCATTAGATCTGTTGATTAGTATTAAGTAACCTGTTTTACTAGTTCATGCTCGTTTTCGTGTGAGTTAATAGTACTTTGAAGACTCTTTAATTTGTTATTGTCGTGGGAGACACTACAAATTTGTTCAGTTTTGCAGAACAAACAGACATGCTTTTAATTTATGGCGACGTACGTAAAAATGGCGCTGCTGCTGTTCGAAGATACCATGAAACACTTCCCACTAGAAGGATCGTAAAACATTTGAAGCCATTGAAAGACGTCTTAGGGACACTGACACGCTAAAGCCTGAACGAATAAACGCTGGTTGACAAAATTTTCCACGAACTGCAAACACTGAAGAAGGGATACTCAATGCTGTTCAGTTATCTCCTAGTAGGTACTAGCACCAGAGGATTGTCACTTTGTTTCAATGTATCATGTACAAGCGTATGGCGAACATTGCGTGAGCAACAATTGTATCCATTTCACGTTATGCCTGTGCAAGATCTGTTACCAGAAGATTATAACAAGCGCAGAAATTTCTGCCAATGGTTAATTCGACAATGCACACGAGATCTTAACTTCCTGAGCTGCCTGCTGGTTACCGATGAATCATGTTTTACAAAAAATGGTATTACTAATTTTCGAAACACCCGTACCTACTTGGAAACGAAGAAAACCCTCATACGACTGCTAGTATGCATTACCAACATACCTTTTCATTAAATGTCTGGTGTGGTTTTATTGGTGACTATCTCATCGGCCCCTTCTTTTTACCAACAAGGTTTTCAGGAATATCTTACTTGCATTTTTTGCAAAATGATCTGTATGACCTTTTAGAAGACATTCCGATTGCCAAAAGACAGAGGATGTGGTTTATGCATGACGGTGCCCTTGCTCACTTTTCTCATATTGTCACTGATTATTTAAACATAACATATGGTAATCGATGGGTTGGTCGAAACGGACCTGTTAAATGGCCACCACGATCTCCTGATCTAACGCCATTAGATTATTTTGTGTGGGGCTGGATGAAGTCTATGGGTTATTCTGCGTCTATTGGCACACAATAAGAGCTAAGAAATCGCATCGTGGAAGCAGCAGCAACTATCAAGGGTCGTCCTGATGTTATAAGGCGTGCCAGAGGAGCATGGATTCATCGTTTTGAATGCTGCATTCAACAAAACGGAGACCACTTTGAACAGTTACCCTGAATGTTTTATTTTTAAATAAATATCTTTAACTTTCAATATCTCGGTAATAAATTAATTTGAGCCATATGTTTGTATGAACTTTTTTGTTTGTTTCGTGCTGGAGAACACATCCATAAAATAGTGCCGTGCAATTCCGAAACACCCTGTATATATATATAGGGTGTTGGAAAAAGTTTGAAATATTAAACACAAATGTAATAAATATGAAGAAATATAATTTATTTAATTTAGTAAGCAACTATGTTGTCGAGCCACCTCCGTTGCCCCAGAGTTAATATCACTCCAGGCTACAACGGGAGTCGAACTCCGGTCGACTGGTGGATTCTATCCACTACGCCGCGCAAATGGAGCTGGCGAGAAAAGGAGAAAACAGGAAATATTAAGAGGCAATTTAAAGAAAATGAAGTAAGCAACACAAAATTGCAAATATATAGTAAACGGCTCATTTCCGGACGCGGACCCATGTTTATCAAGATTTTCCGACTTGTACTAAGCCATACTATATGCAACTAAAATATCTTAAATTTTTGTTGTAGCGCCTTGTATGTAATATTCAAAATATTTAAGTACAAACTCAAATATAACTAGCTAATTTGCACTATATATTAGCTAGTTATATATTTACTGATATCAAAATTAATTAATAATTAGTAATTACTCCTACTATAGATTAAATATTACTTTTTGGGAATAGTTCTTTTATTTTTTTACGAAATATAAAGTATTCTACTTATACTGATTTTGTAACAGGGATTTTAGCATTATATCATAGTATAAAAATTTAAAAATTATTGGCGGCAATGGCAACAGTTCAAATTTTACCGCTGTCTAACGATGTCACATGTTCTAACTAACCGATTATTAATACGTAGGTGAAATTTGAAGCATTTATCAGTAAATTACGGCAAAATGCAAGCAGAAACCTACCATAAAATAGTACGGGTCATAAAGGGTCATTGTGGATTATCTAAAGACTGCCTGACAATATTAAAAGCAAAATATCCAAAGTAAACATAACCCAACTTTTAAAATATATTTGTAATATATTTTATTTTAGCATTAAGAAAGATACGCTTACCAGTATAGTAACCCATGAATATCAAAAGCGAATGAAGTGCAATCACATAAAAACACCAGAAGTTATGAATAAATATTACAGTTTGTATTTAGAAGCAGTACAGCGAGGCAATAGCCCTGGAATAATATTAAAAATCGCCCTACAGTTCGATGTTACTCCGTGCTTGGTAGCTAAGTTAATTTTGCAAAAGTATTTTGAAGATTTAAATGCATCAAACACTGAAAATGAAGCCACAAATCAATTTAATGTAAAAATCTATTTACGAGACACTACTCTGATACCAGACAAAATTTTAGCATACGAAGTATATCTTGTAGGTACTTTTTATTTTTATATGGTTTAATGTTATAGTTGACTTTATTGTAGTGCACTCTGTATGATGACCAGTACAGTCCAATAGTAGAAACCATGAAAATGTAATTTTTAATTGAAATTATATTTACTGCTGTGATATCTAACGCTTCTTGCAGGAGTTTGGGACAAGAATATGAAATAAAGCTTCATAAAGAAATGGCAAACTTAGGTTTAGCATTTCGAGATGAGGAACATTTGAGGAAATATGGATATGATAAGACACCAGATGTTAAACTGGAAGTTCCTGTTGCAGTTGAAGGATTTGTTATCAATTGGGTGGAGAGCAAAGCTTTATTTGGTGATGAGGATGTACATAAGGAATATGTGCGTAATCAGTATTTAAGTTACTGGAACAGGTTGGTATGCCCTTGAAACGAGCATTTTTTAGTCTATAAGCTATACGTGCAAGTGTCTGGTTTTTGATGTGATTAAAGAAGAGACAAAGCACTCAAAGAAGAAGAAAAAGAAAGAGTTGTAATAACTCCTAATCTTTACATTTTATTGAGGCATGTGCATGCACAAATTCAGAGTACAATCACTTCTTGACTTACGACGGGGTTTGGTTCCGCAACTTTGGGCGTAAGTCGAAATGGTCGTAAGTCGAATTTCATACAAAAACGCCAGAAGTGTGCAAGATATATATGTATATGATATATATTTGACAAAAACTATAAAAATCTGATACTTTTTATGAAATTTTTCGTCGTGTGGTCGTATGTCGAGGTGGTCGTAACTCAAGAAGTGACTGTACAGCGTTATCAAAAAGTTCTAAAAAATATTTTATTTTTTAAACAGGCTACTACAGTGTCTTCTTTAAAATACCCTGAACAGAGCTTATACATTTCAACTTATCTTTGTTTTTTAATTATATAATTAAACATTAATTAATAAATAATTTGTTTGTCTGAATAGTAATTAAAATTGTGTTGTTTCATTAAATTGCTAGTTATAAATTACCACTTTAACAGGTTTTTTTAATGAAATTTCTGAATTCAGGTGCACCAACAAACATAAATACTTTTCATATTGGTAGTCCCATGCAAAAGTTTTCTACATTGTGAAGAATTTTAGTACAAATACCACTTTTTATAAATTTTAACTGTATACCCTTACGTGTATGTTTTATATGCATATAATAAAAAAATGATAACTTAGGCAAATCATATACTGAATGAAAGCACATTTCATATACTTTAAGTTCATATGAAAATAATTTCGGTAAAACATATACATTTATTTAAACTAAAATCTGTACATTCGAGAGGGAAAAAGCTTATACTTAATTTAATAGGCTAGATCTTTAAAGCTTAATGTCTAAAGTCCCTGAATTTGTACTTTTATATATTGCTATCTTATACTACATATAGTGGAATTTCATTAAAATCAGTCTTGTGAAGGTTCAAACATTAGTTGGGTTGATGTAGAATGACCGAATGAATATTAGGAGTGACCCTAAAAGGCAAGAAATACTCATATAGAAGTAAATAGAATTCTTTTTACTTTTATATGTAGTCTGTAAAAGAGTGTTTATAAAATATGTTGTTAATTAATAAAATCAAAGTGGTTACATTCCTAAAATTCACATTTTAATTTTTTGTGGGCTATCCATGACATTCTTTTCTTGTTGTTTCCAAAAATAAAGGTAACTGATCTTATTTTTGTATTACAGAAATTAGCTTAGGTAAGTTGTGACAACTTATTTAGCGTCTTGGCATTATTTTGATATTGAAAAAATTAGATAAATTTTATCACAAAATTTGTAATAACATTTCAGTAAATTAAGCCCAAGTATATTATAAACCTAGGTTGATTTTACCCCATCTTTTCACTACTTCATATTTTTTATTGTAAGTTCTAATCTTTTTTCAGATTATTTTTTACTTTATTACATTCTTGAATATATTGTATACTAATTTTAGAAAAACAGTATGTAGAAGCGCTGCATATACATATATGTAGCTCTGGTGATAATAGAAAACACTTATTTTAACCACATTTAAAGTGCTTTAGTAGTGTCTTAAGTAGCAAAGATGATCCAAGGAGGTTCAGATTAAAGAAATGACAACACTGTTTGAATTATTGAAGTTTCAAATTAGTAAGGGTATTGGATATCCAGGGCGTAATATATTATACGGCTCCCAGAAATAATGCAATTCTAAAAAGTTAAAACATGCGTATATTGATAAAAAATTATAAAATTGTAACAGATCATAAGACGTATGTGCCGTAAAAAATATAATTTTTAATTCACTGAAAACATTAAAAGTTAGACACTTGGCATTATGTAGGTTCTGTTTATAATACATACTTAATTACTGTTGTGGATTGTGGAGTATTTGAAACCATTTGAATTGGTATTTTATAATTTATAAAGAAAAGGGCAATATTCTATTAAATTATTAAATTTCAAACAGAGTAACCTTTGTGAAATTTATTTCTGGCATATGATTTTCCTCAGTATATCGTAAGTAAACCTACTCCTTTTGTAAAACCTATGTGTATACCATCTATATTTTAACCCGATTACAATAATTTACTCCCAGAAATTCTTATTTCATAAATACAACGCTTGTAGAGTTGTAAAAACACACAATATCATAATTAAAACGTTAGTATATACTTTGTGTGGGGATAACTGGTATTGTTCCTTAGTTGAAAAACACGCTTTATCAAATATAATAGCATAACATAAACAAAAATTTGATTTATAATGTAATTATCAATATGACTTAGGCTTATATCAACCCATACCTAAAAAACGGAGCACCCTGTAACTGAGTATAACATAATATTGATCAAAATTTTAATGCCGTACTGTATTATTTAATTAGGATTTAGTTAGGAGTTCTAATTTCATAAAGAAAAGAGTGATGATAGTTTATTTGTATGCGTTGTCAAGTGGTCTAAATTTTGTAGTATTATTTTTTATTTGAAAAACAATAAATTTTTGAGAGATAGTTTAATTCTGCGTCTGATTTTTGAGTTTCATAAAAAAATATTAATCCAAAAAAATGACAGATGATTGAAAATAACAAGTTTATGAAAAAAAGAAAGCACCCGGAAAATTTTACGATTTGCGGTCCGGATATGTTTTTGGCCTCGTCGAGTACAACAACTTTTCATTATTGCACTTTCTCGTAGCTCGTACCGTTCGGCCGCCAGGGGCGTCCAAATTGAAATACGAATCGACGTCCAGCACGTGTCCACGTCATCGCAGCGGGTCGGTCGCGAGCTCAATCTGTTCGCATGAGTACGGCGCATCGATGGCCGGTTCTAACCTCCCTGAAGGGGCGCGGGGGACGCCGACGCGTAAAAAAAACGAAAAAATCGGAATAAAAAATTAGCCGACGTCCCTCGCTCCCCTTCGGCCGGCCGTCAATGTGCCGTACTTATGCGAACAGATTGAGCTCGCGACCGACCCGCTATGATGACGTCGACACGTGCTGGACGTCAATTTGTGTTTCGTCATGGACGGCCCTGGCGCCCGAACGGTACGAGCTACGGGAAAGTGCCATAACGGTAGGTTATTGTCCTCAACGAGGCCAACAACATATTCGGACCGCAAATCGCAAAATTTTCCGGGTGCTTCCTTTTTTATTATTTTTAATCATCTGTCATTTTTTTCTGGATGAATATTTTTTATGAAACCAAGGATCAGACGCAACATTAAAATACCTTTCAAATGAGGTGTCACTCGACCCCCATTGATATTCAAAAAAAAATTCAAAATAGCGCCTAGCCGCAATTTTGAAAGTTATAAAATTTGAATATGTACTAAAAAGTAGTAATTTAGCCTCCCATTAAAGCACACAATTTTGTGAAGAAATATCAAGTCGTTCAAAAGTTGGTAAGGGGGGGAAGGGGGGGGGAGACATTTTACGACCGCACTTTATATGAGTAACGCATTGTATACAGGGTGAATTAAAACATGCGGATAATATTTACAACACGCTATTCTACGTTGAAAAACAAGCAAGAAACTCAGCTTTAATGAATGAGCAAATTGAGCTCATAAATTCTCCGCTATTGGGAGTTTTGAAATAGAATATCAGAGCCAAGTCCGAAATCAATATCCGGTGAATACCATTTTAGTATTAACTCTTTGGTTAAGAAGTTATTAATGCCCAAACTTTGAAATTTTATTCAATTTTGGTTGAGAAATCTATTTAAATAGTATCAACAATACATCGTTCAACAATTAAAATAATAATCAAATATACATTACAACATTTCGGTAATTAGTTTACGTATAATTTAATATTTAAGAATGCAAAATCTTCGCGATTTATAGTTTTGGAAGACGTTGCAACTATGCATTATAGGCTAGGTTGATTTTTAAAATGTAATAATAAAAAAGTGCTAGCTGGAATATATGACTGACGGATTGATTATTGTCATGTTTGACACTTGAAAAAGTCACTTTTCTAATATTTTCGTAATTATTTATTAGTTATTCGCTGTTATTATTGTTCTAAGTTACTTTGTTCTTTGTTTGTTTCTTCTATTTTGTGTTTTTGGTTTTGAGAAAAATCATGGCATACAGTTTTCCTGAGTACGCAGATATGTATTTGATATTAGGCGAATGTGGCGGTAATTTTCATCGAGCTTCAAATTTATATGCCAAACATTATGTACACAGGAGACATTGTAGTGCTCATGTTATTCAAAGACTAGATCAGCGCTTAAAAGAAACAGGAGAATGGAACCTGTGCAGGGAGTTGGTGGAAGACCACGACATGTATTACAACCCGAAATAGAAGAGAACATCTTACAGGTATTTGAAGACGAACCTCGACAAAGTACCCGTTCTGTAGCTCGAAGACTTGATATTAGCCATACTGCTGTACATCGAGTGTTAAGAGAAAATCTCTTACATCCGTTCCACTTCCAGTGAGTCCATGGGTTGCTTCCGGAAGATTATCCGCGACGGATAGAGTTTTGCAGGTGGATATTACGGCAACAAGTAGTCAACCCGGCTTTCATTGAAAACATTTTATGGACGGATGAAGCCACATTTACCCGTAACGGGATGTTTAATATGCACAATATGCACCACTGGGTCGATGAAAACCCTAATGTCTTGCATCAAACTAATCACCAGTTTAGATTCAGCGTCATTGTATGGGCTGGAATTATCGGAAATAGACTAATAGGGCCACACATTTTGCCTCGTCGATTAAACGCCGAAAATTTTGTCTTATTTTTTAAACAACAATTTTCCGGGATTATTGGAGGAAGTACCGTTACTTGTTAGGAGAGACATGTGGCCTCAGTTAGATGGAGCTCCAGCCCAATGGGGGCTTCAAACTAGGGATTGGTTAAACCAAAACTTTCCAGAGCGGTGGGTCGGGCGCAATGCTCCAATATCATGGCCCACGAGAAATCCCGACCTAAATGTCCTAGCTTTTTTCTTTTGGGGCATTTTAAGATTTATGAAGTAGAAATTGCAACCGAAGAACAACTTATTGAATGAATAAATTATTGCAGTTAGAGAAATAAAAAATCGTAACATGCTGGAAAGTCTAATACTCGGTGTACCAAATGTTTAGAAGTTGCAGGTGCTCTTTTTGAACAGCTATTGTAACCAAAAAAGAAGTTAAATTTAAATAAAACGTATTCAATCTTGAGTTCTAAATTATTTCAATAATTTTAGAGGGTATCCATAAAAAACATGAACACATACTTGATTTAATTGCAGATTCCCAAACATATACGATCAAGGGTAGCTAAATGCATGTCTTGTAGCTTTAAATTGTACAGCGTTGCCAATTAAAAAACCTTAAAGTGCTTATAATTTAAAGAATCTAAGACCAAATTGGTGTCAGATTTTTTTGCTTGTTTTTCAACGTATAATTGGGTGGTGTAATTATTAGCCACACGTTTTAATACACCCTGTATAAATAAGGATATGAAGTATGTCACACTCGTACATGAAAAATGATTCAAACAGTTTGTAATAATTATTAGGGATAGTCTATACAGTGCTTCCCAAAAGTAACGGATAAATTCTATAAAATCGTTGAGAAAAATATTTCATAAAAATACTCGGACACGTCGATTTTTATTTTTAAATTATCATTTAGAAATGTAATTTTCAACCCCCCACCCCTCAACCCGTAAGCCCTAGCAACTTCAACTTTAAAATTTCAAACAGCAAAGTACCCCTTATGATACCTCATCTGATAGCTTTCTTTATGCTGAATACAACAAAAAAAGTTTTTCAACATCGGTTGATAAATAACGGAGATATTTACCAAAATGTATTCAAATGAAAGTGCCAATATTCGAGCAGGCGTTCATACGGCTCTAGCAATAGTGGTTAAAAACAATTGAAGTTTATCGTACTCAGTACGTTTTAATGTGTTTTTCTATTTCGGTTTTATAAAGCCGTTCTAAGCGCACTGTTTTAGCTTAAAAACAGTACGTTAAGGAGGCCTAT
>JABXWE010021861.1:0-20784 GCA_014611495.1 Limonius californicus | reverse complement strand
TAGTTAAAAATTCTATTAAACTTACGCCTTAAAGTAAACCGTTATCAAAATACTGAGTGTTAAATTATTATTTGTTTTTATTTTAGTTTAAATTCACTATAAAAATTGTTCCAAAGGGCCACCGTTGCTCTCGAGACACATTCTGTCTCTTCTTAAGAGAGATCTGTATGCCCTACGTAACGTATCATTATTATTCCGAATTAAAAATGCTCCTCCTAAGATCTTCAACGGTCAATGGTGTTTGGTATAACATATCTTTCATAGGGTCCCACAAATACTAATCTAAACAAGTTTAGTCTGGAGATCTTGGAGGGCCAGGGGTGCTGTTCTCCTCTACACGTCCTTTAAACTGTTGATTCAAAAATTATCTTACAGATAACGCAAAGTGCACAGGGGCACCATCGTGCTGGTACCACATACCATGTCAGATAGCCAGACATCATCTAACAATCCTCCCAAATGATCTTCTAGAAAATTTAAATATCTGTCGGCGGTTAAATGGTTCTCAAAAACGAATGAACCAATGAGCATGTTATTAATAATTCCACACCAGATATTTACTGAAAACCTATGTTGATAATTTGACACTATGATTTCGTGTGGGTTTTCCAAATCCCAAGAGTGGCTGTGCTTTCTGTTCATTAATCTATTCCTTGTAAATGCTGCCTCATCCGTGAATAAAATTCTATTACGTATGTTTCGATTTTGAATGATTCAGTGGCAAAATTCCATATGACTAGTGAAATCTGTAGGTAAGAGTGCTTGAACAGGCTGGAAATGAAATGGACATAGACCATGATGGTTTAATGTTCTCCATACTCGCATTCGTAGTACATTAACTTGTGCAGATACACGACGAACAGAGGTGCTGGGATTATTATCAAATTTTTGCAGTATGTTGTTTTCATTGTCTAGTACTTGCTGTATTGGACGCTTAGTCGACGGTTTCGGGAAAGTTCCATGTTCACATAGAAGGTCATGCACTCGTTGGTCTGGTAGTTGCCGATTTGGAAATCTTAACCGACACTCTCGAGCAGCTGCTACTGAGTTTCCATCACAAATACCGTATATGTAATGGATATCGGAGTACTCTCGCGTTGTAAAAGTAAACATTATCAACATTGTTAATAACCGCAAGCAGAAAAATTTCATTTAAAGTACTTTACTGTTTGACATTCAAGTAAGTAATATCATTTGCATAGTAACATAGACACTTTGTATCAAATACCACTCAATATCATTTACTGTTTCAGCTGCTTCAGTATTTAACTAAAACTAGAATTAGGTAATGACTTTTTTAATAGTCAATCTAGAGAAAATGACCACTCTTTAGTTTGGACTTCTTTTCACCTCTCCTAAAGTCGGGTGCTGTCTTATTTAACGGGTGGTACCCTTCGCAGTACGAACCACTACAACACTTGTATAGATACATTGCTCTCTTTCTAGCTCCTTAGTTCGTATAGGCTATTAGAGCGAGCGCAAGTCTTACAAATTGCCACTCTAAAGTTTATGAAATGCACTGCGGTGACTTGTGAAACGAAAAGAGATAGCACTTACAGTGTTCAGTGGTTCCAAGACAGGTGATTTCTAATGTTAATATAATAAATTATTTTAAAGAAGACGAATAAATGGTGGGCCTTTGATTCCTGTTGATAAGATTCAAGAATGAAGTGCTACAGTTGAAAATATAAGCCTAAGTACTGTGCGGCGGATATGTAAGGATAACAAAGAAAATATACATAGCGCACCAAAAAAGCGCCTTAGTAGTAAACCAAAAATTGCCGATGTTGATGAAAATATAAAAATGCATGTTCGGGATGTCATTTTCAACTTTTACGCCAGTAGCACGCCTTTTACACTAAAAACTCTGCGAGAAGCTATGAAAGATCGCGGGTTTGATATAGGACAATGAGCTCTTTCCCGGCTTTTAAAAAACTGTGGATTTAAATATAAAAAGGTCTGCAATAAAATGCAATAAATAACTGTAAGTAAATATTGCTTTTTAATTAACTGCAAAGAGGTTTAATTATTGTACTTTAGTAGCTAAATTTAATTCGACACTTGTTTTTGGTCACTGGTTTCTTGAGCAAGGGTCCGCTTATCTTAGTTCAACCAGTTATTTCACCTGACTGAGGACTACGCACCCGTCAAATAAGACGGCACTCGACTATATACATAGGTGAAATAGTGACCTCACGTCATGGAACACCCTGTATATTGTATACTTCTCTTTCTTTCTGTATCAATTCCTCTTTCACCCTACGGTGCCGAGGTTGCCATTCATACATTTGGGATTAATTGGTGATGGGCCCCCTTTGGACTTGCTTCACGCTCCTCCCGCTCCCTTCAACTACATTCACTCTCTACATTTTCACCATTTGTGTTAATTGTATGAATGATATGGCCTTGTTACATCTCCTGGTCAACCAGTGGTTAGGAGAAGCGCCGTTAATTGTAACCCAATGTCGAATGGTTACCGAGCTCGATACCGACTTTAGGAATTACAGAAAAATTTCTGCCTATCCCAAGGTTCGAACCGAAGATTTTGCATTGTGATCCTAGCCCTCTTACCACTGGGCTACTCGGCGTTTTATAATGTATACTTACATAAAATAAAACAGTTGCAATGCGGTTACCAGTTCCCAAACTTTTAAATGCATTGGTTTCTTCTCTCTGTAAAGTTATAGCATATTTAAATAAAATTTCCAGTAATTTTGTGCCAAAAGTGAAATTCTTACTCTAGCAAAGTCAAAATGTGGTTCATAATGCCCACCAATACCATAATTAACCACTTGAAGTTCTTCTGCAGTTGTTACAGTTAATCGAGTCATATCATTTACCCTTCTGCAGACATCATCAACGTGCTTGTCTTCATGTTCTTTCAGCCAAGCAGATTTACTGATTCTGTATTGGGCCGTTTCTAATTCCCCTGTTTTGTAATTTTGTACAGTGGCTCTTTTGAACTACACAAAAACAACAACACTAAATTATTTTTTTTTGTAAAACTAAAAATCTTACCCTAGGTCGTGCTAGTCTCTTGATGGTTTCAATTTCATTATCTGACATAACATCATGGAAAATAACTATTCTAGGTTCATGATATGCTTCTTCTAACTTAAATGGTGCAATTAACAAAAAGGGATTGTTATTATTGACATATCTGCACTTCAATTTTGCTGTAACTTCAGCAGGAGTTGCAATTTCACCTCTGCAAAGTTGTTCATAAAGTGCTCTTTCTGGAATCTCCAGTGTTGCATGAACAGGCTGAAAAAACGGATGTTATAATATACTTGATTAAAATCATTCTACACGAAATGTGTACCAGGAAGAATACCTGATCATTTACAATAATGTCTGCAGATTCGTCATCACCCTTTCTTTTTACTTCGTTGTTCTTTTGAATTTCTTCTTCATAGTATACTTTATTTCCTAATGCTCTTGGATGTGCAGGAAATATTTCTAGTAATTTATTTGTAAGATCTAATGCTAATGGTATATTCCCTAAAAGACAAATTAGAGTATTAAATTCTAATAATATACCCATGACAGGTGTTTTTGATACACTACTTGATGGCTTATGATGATTGTAAGTTCAGGATTAAATGTCATCACATGAAAATGTTAGCTGCAGTAGAACATTTTCATGTGATGACCCTGTACAAAGGTAAAAGGTATGGTGGAAAACAGAAGTAAGCATTTGGTAGGTAAACATTCTTGACATGCATGAATCTTCACTACACATGTTTGGAAAACCACTCAGCAACTCTCCAGAAAATTAAACAGTAAGTTAAAATAAATATAATTATAAACTTCAAACATTTAATGGTGGGGTCCAGAGGATTGGGTTACATATTATTATTTTGTATTGATATAAAAACAAGGCTGCGGTGGCTCAGTGGTAAGACAGCCAGGCTTTGGATGTAATGGTAGTACTAGTGTAAATGTAGTAGTAGTAGTAACCCCCCCCCGCCTGACATGAACAAAACAAGAAGGTTTTGTGTTGTTAACTAATATACATTTTCAAGTCGCAACAACCAGCTGTTGGTTGCCAGAGCTTGTATGTCTAGTATATACGAAGTCTTCTATAATTGATGCCAGTAAGGTAATGTATAGAAGTAAAATCTTCTACATACCATGATGAATAAGTAAATTTTTAATAATAGTATATAAACATAGAGAAAATTTGTAATTATATTGCGTTTCAGAGTCGCCGTGCAGCATGGAGAAGATAGGGCAATGGTTTTCTTATGGGACAAAAAATGACATTGTTGCCAGTATACGTAATCTCTTAACAATAGCACGTCGGTTTATTTTGTTGAAATGAGGTAGGTGTTCAGAAGTTCTCAAACAAAAATAATATTAACCAATCAAGATAATAATGTTAAGTTCTTAATTTGTTTTGTTATATGCAATGAGGAATTTCTCGTTGTAAACTAATGTGTATTTCAAAATGAATCATGCACATGGAGAATAATGACAACACTCAGGAATTTGTTAAAGGGTATTTAATCTGTTTAATTACTATAAATTCATGTTAATACCATGTATGACCATGTATGGTATGGAGCCAAGTAAAAAGGTATATAGGTGCGAAAAATACTACTTTTAAGGCAAATGACGTTGAAAATTGAATCAAGGAAGCATATTCTCAAGTGACACCAGAAAATTGGAGCAACTACGTAGTCAATTTGCCAACATTAAAATAAAGCTATAATATAAATGTTTGTATTGTGCTTGAAAATTCCAAAACATCTGTTCAAATCCCGATATATGGGAATAGCACCGTTTTTAAATGGATTTTTACGCTATTTAATCCTGAATCAGTAAATTTTAAATAATTAAATCTAAAACTGAACCAAAATACAAACTTAATATTGCAGATCAGCAACTAGAAAATTATCATTAGGTTTAACAACATTATGCAAATTAATAAAGAAAAACTAACCTCACACTTTTTATTTCTTTTTACGAGGGCTGTTCTCTTTCCGCTGAGCTTATCTAGCAGACTGTGATATTTTAAAACAAATTTTGCTTGACATTCTAACGTAATTGTTTACAAGTTTAATAATAGTAAATTGTCAAAAGTACTTAAGTTTTTAAAATACATAATTTTAAAGTAATCCTATCTTCAAGAAATCACGAAATTGAATAAAGACTATCGAGCTATGATTTTTTACAATTTCACGCGTGGCTTAAGCCGTAAAGAATGTTTTGAGGAAATCAATCAAGTGTTTGGTGACAAGTCGTGTTCCTTAGCTACCGTAAAGCGGTGGTACAATGAATTGAATGAAAAAAGCCGAAAAAAAGATGGTCGCTACATTTTTTGGAATTACTGGACACGTTTCCACTATAGCACTGGAGGATCGTCCTGTTAATGCTGAATGGCACACTACAGTTTGTTTGTCTCAAGTTCTCCAAAATGTTCGCGAAAAACGTCCAAGAGGAAGGATCATCTTGCATCAAGATAACGCTAGGGCGCACACTGCTGCTCGAACGACTGAGTATTTGAATGCCCAAAACATTGAAATAATAGGTCATTCGTCGTAGAGTCCATACGTAGCACCTAATGATTTCATTTTATTTCCGCGTGTAAAGAATAAGTTATGGGGTTTACGTTTTACAACAGCCGAAGAAGCGGTTGACGCATTTAAAAATGAAATAAATAATCTAACGCAGGAAGATTGGAGAAAATGTTTCAAAGATTGGTTTTCACGGATGCAAAAATGCATTGATTGTGGAGGGGAATACTTTGAAAAATTATAAATAAATGTGTTTTATCAATAAACTGTGTATTACTTTACTAGGCTCAGCAGAAAAAGAAGAGCCCTCGTATATTATTTAAACTTATTAAAGGTTCCTCAACAATGTCCTACCAAGTACATGTAACATAATTTGATCATCCTTTATATATTTTTGTATTTTGATATTTCGTAATATTTCACAAAGTGAAGTAAGTGAAGTTAACCAACACAAATTGCCAGCCAGATTCAAATAAATTTTAAAACCACTTTAGAATGCTACAAGTAAAAATATGTTCTCACCATTTCAGCCATTTGGTTTGCAAACAGCTATTTCCAATCGTATATCGTTATACTGAGTTATGAAGTTTTAAGATACTGATTTCATTTCTAATGAGACTGCTGATTCATTCCAGTAATGTCATATATTATATAACTGAATCTATTTTCTAATGTGAAAGAACCTACAAAATACCTTGCTTGTATGTTGAAAACGCCAAATATTCCAATATATCACTCTTTTCAATTGTCTGATTAGCTTCTTTGCCTAGTCTAGCATCAGCTTCGCGCATCCACAGCTGTGTATGGTAAAAATCACCATTATTATAAGATTGCCTTCCTAGTTCAAAACAATCTGCAGCACTGAGTTCAGAACTGTATTTTACTCCATTAATTTCACCACGTGCTAGTGATGCTGTATCTAATTTGTATGTATCTTGAAGCCGTGTGAGAGCAACAGCTGCTCCATTTAAATCTTCATCTGTTGGAAATTTCAGATGTTCACTGAATGCAGATATATTTCTTAGATACTCTGAAATAGTTAAATGCTCATTATATAAAATAGAAAATATTGCGGAGGCTAGATTAAGATATCTACACGCATTTTAAACGTCAAGAGGTCTAGGAAAGAGATAAACTATTACCTTGACCAATATTCATGCCCATTAAAGACTCTAGTTGTTTCCAATCTGCTGTGAGGCGTTTTACTAACAAATAAGCATTAATGGGGTTTGATACATAAGTCTCTACATCGTCAGATGCTGAAGAATGCTGTTTTTTATATACTTCAACATATCTGCAAACAATAAAAATTTATTATATAATGCTAAATTGTTATAGTTGCTTGCACTACCTATGCACTAAATCTAGTTTTTGTTGTTCTGCTTGGATATATTTATCCAGAGTCTCAAGCAGGACAGTTTCTGCATGTAAAGCTTCTTTGAGATCTGCAAGGGCTGTGTACATTTCACAAATTCCCAATCGGAATAAGATGAAGATTGTAAAGAAGCTACTTATAAAATGCATTTTTCCAAAATTAAATACAGTCGGTTGTCAGAATCTGAAACAAAAGTATACAATATATTTATTTTTGAATATAAATCATAAATTGAAAAGCAGAGCACCTTTTCCATACTAGCTACTGTTTATCATGATAGTTGCTAAACTATAAACAATGACAATTTGATATTATTCTTTTGGAAAGCATTTTGTGCTTTTTAGAACTACTAAATTTTACAATGTGAATGTTTCTAGTTAACACACTTGAAAATGTTAATTGTTATTATTTATTCATCACAGTTATGAAGATTGCGCAAGAGTACCTTTTTCTAAATTTTCTATAAAAATGTATTTCTATTCACATTCCTTGGAAATAATAATGTGGATCAATCTTGAAAATTAAACCTAAATCGCAAAATCAATTACTGTGAAGTAATATTTCCTACAGTCAACTACTCCCACTAGTCCGCCACTTTATTACAAATATTATTGTAAATAAGTTACCACACAATAATCTTACCATTTAATTCCCAATGTTGAGTTACGCTCCTTACATATAATTATTAAATAGCAAATTGTTCCTATAATCGACCTTTCAAAATTATCACAGGGGCAAGTTAGAAACATCTGCTGATAAAGGACAAATATACAAAGTAATTGTCAAAACGTGAATATTGGTACTCTGTACAAGACGTTGTTTGTAAAACAAATCACTGTAGTAATTTAAGGGGATCTTAAACCGACGCGACGTGGCAGTCAATAATTACAAAATATATTGCTTTCCTTGTCCGTTTCAGGACTTTAGACATCCTAGAACGTAGGAAAGCTAAATGTAAAAGACAACACGTACAATATACAACTAAATAAATTGGTTTTAGAGCCTTGGCATTGCATTTTGTTCTTAAAGGATGGTAGTTTGTCATCAGATAAAAAGTTTCACTAAATTAAGTCTAAATATATCATAAACGTATGCTGATTTTACAGTATTTTTCAGTACTTTTGGCAATGTTTTATGATCAGTCAAATTTTTTCGGTGTATTTTTCACCTTATTTCACTTTTAGATATGTTGTCTAACTAATTTTAAAAAGTGGAAAGGTCGCCTATTAACGTAGCTACAGTGATGTTAATTTTGAGCCACTTTAGTATTCCCTTAAGATGAAAAATATAATAATGTGATTCTGATTAAAATTTGAATCTGAATGGTTGATTTGGTAAAGAATGATCAAAATTCAAAAAGTAGTTAGCCTGCTACTTGATGAAATGTTTAGCTCTTATTATTATACACCCTATGAAAGACACGATTATACTTTATCTGACTACCCAACACTGGACTATGTTGAATATATACTGGCTATTGGTTTACCAGAGAACAGCCAACATTATAAAAACAGTAAATATACAATATTTTAGTGCATCCTGTACAACTACTTGAAATATAGATTTATTTAATTAAATGGTTCCATGCCCGTTTGTATAAGTAAAATTATATTTCTAAATTTATATAATAATAATAAGTCGCTGGGAACGGAATTTTTACAGTTGAAATCTGGCGAACTGTATAAGTATTTATACATACTTGCACAATTTTCATAAAAATACAATTTCGGCTTAAATTACCTAGTATTAATTCACAAAATACATACATTTTGTGATATTTTAAAATTACTTTAATGAGTAAATCAATACAGCGCACTATGTATGAACTTTGTCTAATGTAATTGACTACTGGATCATTTAGTCAAGCTTCAGTTTTTCAAAGTTTATGCAGACAAATATTTTATAATTTTCACTGAACTTGAATTACCTTCCCGAAAAAATAGAAGTTCTAAAATTGCAGGCCTGAAATACACCAACGTAAATAAGTAGTATACTAAATACATAAACAATCCGCATGTCTATTTATAATATTTTAGTGACTGATTTAAAAGTATTATTTGTAAAATATTTGCATGTGAATTAACAAAAAAATATAACTAATCTATGAAATATTCACATTTGCATAATCGTTATCTATGTTATTGCCAAGTATTTCGATACCATGTGTTTCATTCCTATTGAAAAATATGCGCTCACAGTAAAAACTAAAACACCTAATGCACTGAATCTGTATATAAAATGTAAACATTTTGCTTTAAATATTTCGTACTTCTGTATTTCTTTTTTTAATTTTTATACTAATATTGATAGATATCTTGAGAAATAAATCAGTTGTTAACAAGAATAACACACATTATTCCTCTTACTATTTTTTGGCTAAACCTCGACTCATTAATCATTTCTTGAGAAATTTTTCTTTTGTTCTCTAAATGATAATATTGCACAGCTCCCTTGGTTATAATAACTAATTTACATTGCAGTCGTATCAGGGCTATTCAAATTAGGCACATACTAGATTTATCTATGGATATCTTGTGAGAATATAAAAACAAAAACTCGTTATACCATCATAAGAACTCAAAAGGACGATGATGATCAAAACGAAGCTATTCTGCAACAGTATATAATTATTGTATTTCAAATTTAGAAATCTTATAGTATGCAAATAAAGAAGTGAGATAGTACTCAATAATATTATACACATATTACACACAGTGTAACATTGGAATTTAAACAATACTATACAAGTCTATTTGAGCCTACCTGTAAAATTTTGTAGATGCAACAATGCTTGTATAAAATTGTTATATTTTTAGAAGGCACTGCATACAAGAGCTGTAGGTTGGTATTTAAATACGTTTTAATTAGGTAATTCTATCAAACCAAAAACATTTACGGCAAATTGTTAATTTTTGAAGATAATGAACAATAGAATTTGGAAACACATCGCGACTACATATAAGCAAATGTTAGCCTATCCCGAAATACTAACAGTTGAAAAGTTGCCAACCGTATGCATATACGTATTAACAAAATCAGAAGTGATACAAAAGCGATTTCTGAGGTGTCAAAAATTTATTTTTCGGGAGTCGATAGTGGATTCCAATTTACACGCTGATCCATAGCTAACTTAACTTTAAAATCTTGTAGCTATATTAGATTAAATTAAATCCCCCAAAAGATATAACTATACAGGGTGTCCCAAAACGTACCGGCAATATTTCAAAGGTGAATTCCAGAACTTATTTAGAGTCTAAAAGTCCATATAAACATTATGTACTACACGTAATCGTTAACTAGTTATTGTTTATTTCATAATTTATCTGGCTAAAATTTTAGTTCAACGGATTTCTGAAATACTGATCTAAACTCTATTTGTTGAGCATTGAGCTAGAAAATAAACAAACGCTTGACAGGTGCGTTGATTTACCGGATGTGTATTTACGTAATATTCTTTGCGTTTCTAAATTAACGTTCGCGCCGTCAGAATTCTTTTTTAGAAGAATTGGTGGTTCTGAAAAGAACCATTTTTTAAGTAAATGTGTTTTCTGGACTTGGAGACATCTGCATTACAAATATGCTTCCCGATATTTTCGAATAGTTTTAAGATAATTTCGACGCCACGCGAAAGTTTTAGTATCCCGAAACTTCTTTAAAATTCTTTTTACTGTAGTAAAATCTCAGGATTTTCTTCTAACGTCGAATTGTACAATTTTGCTATTAATTGTTTTTCTTTTAAAGTAGTAGGACGCCCCCTACGATTACACGTTTCTGGAACAACTTGCTTCATTTTAGGAAAATAAATATAATAATATACAAAAGCTCCGAAAACCGATAAGCACTGCTCAAAAAGCACACAAACTTAATCCGGTAATTACGAGTGCAAAGTAAAGGTTTTGAGCGTCAATTACTCCTTATGTAATGAGGCATTAGCGTTATCTAGCATAGACCAATCACAGCGCGCGCTCGGGTGAGTCAAACACGTGCGTTTGTTTACGTTCTAGCTCAATGCTCAACAAATAGAGTTTAGTTGCCATAATCGCGTCTTTTGTTGGGCAACATTTAAACATCATTTTTAACAAATTATTGTTTGTAACTTGTTATTACTGTGATACTGAACTTATTGGCTTCTTCTTTGTATCCTTATTCCCACCATAATTAACAAGTGATTCACAACGCCAATGATATTTTCAAATGAAGAATGTGCAGATATTATTATGTTTACAGTCTGTGTGACCGAAATGCTTTAGCAGCTCAACAAGATATCGTAGACGTAGAAGATATCCCAATAGAAGATTGCCTACGCGTGCAGTTTTCTTTAATTCACATCGTCAGCTGAGGGAACACGGCACTTTCAATGCAAGACATGCAGTCGGCCAAGGAGTTGTCTGTAGACCCATAAACGAAGATGAAAAAGTTCTTGTTTTATTACAAGAAGATCAGTCTTTAAGTGTGCGAAGAATTGCATTACATACTGGAATATTTAAAAACCAGGTTTGGAGAGCGCTCGCTTACATCCATATCATCATCAAAGAGCTCAAGCTCTAGGTAATGATTTTGAAGTTCGTTTAAGATTTTGTAATTGGGTACAAAATAATCAAAACCTACCGCATATTATATGGACCGATGAAGCCTCTTTCACACGAGATGGTATCAATAATTATCATAATTTTCATGAATGGGCTGCAGAAAATCCCCATTTAAGAAGACCCTCGCATTTTGAACATAGATTTAGTGTTAATATGACAGCTGGTATTCTTAATGATCGCTTAATCGGACCATTTCAACTGCCACACCGTTTGAATGGTGCAAATTACGAATATTTTCTAGAAAACTCTTTACCCTTATTACTGGAAGATGTGCCATTAAATATTAGACGTGCAATGTGGTATCAACACCATGAGGCATCAGCACATCAATGTCTTCGTGTTACAGCTTGGCTTACCCACATTTTCCGAGAAAGTGGATTGGAGTAGGAGAACCAGTAGTATAGCTACCGCGTTCGCCGGACCTGACTCCATTAGATTTTTATCTTTGGGGTCTCATAAAGCAGATTGTTTATGCAATTGAAGTGCACATGGTAAAAGATTTACGTCAAAGAATACAGCAGGCTGCCGATATTACTACGAATATCCCAGCAACCATATTAAGAACGCAGCGATCTCTTCTGCGACGTGCGGCTTTGTGTATCGAATACAATGGAGATAATTTTGAATATTTCTTGCAAATAAAATCTTTAAAATGTATTAAAAAAAGATTTATTTCATAGCATTCGCTGAACTAAAATTTTAGCCACATAAATTATGAAATAAATAATAACTCGTTAACGGTTACGTTTAGGACATAGGTTTATATGGACTTTTCGACTCTATGTATATAAGTTCTGGAATTCATCTTTGAAATATAGCCGGTACGTTTTGGGACACCCTGTATTGGCGCAAAGAAGCTTAAATTCGTTTGACTCGTTTCTGCGTTATTAATTTTAAAAATATTACCATGTAGAGACTGATATTTAATATTTAAATAAATATACTCCGTTATCGTTGTTTAAAATAGCATAACAAACATTTTGTACATTTACTATCCTGGTGAGGAATATGTAATCTACTTTATTATTAGAATAATCTGCGAAATCCGTTGTAACAGGTTGAATTTGTTTAAATCCTCGGCACATATTATTGTACAGTATAAATAAAAATTATTTTATAAAATATGTGTCTTCTTCGATATCTAACAAGCTTGCATAAACCACACTAAATATCTTTGGTGATTCTTTCTCATTAGGGGTGGAAAGTTCTCAAATGAACAGGCTGTAGATTAGACTTAATACAATTTACCAAAATATATTGTAACACATTTAAATATTACACTTACTGAGTTTCTGTTCACTAAATCTGGATATGAATAATGTTTATATACGAGGTTAATCTAAAGTTAGGTATGTACTTGCAAAACTTGATCTATTTTACCTTCATTATGAATCAGTTAATGTAATAAAGAAAAACATATCTAGGATCATGAAGAACTGGGATGCATTATTTAAAGTGTAAGAGCAGACAAATGCTACATTTCACATCTTCGATTAAGTATTAGGATTTAGCCTGTTACGCCTAAATGCCATAGCGGTTTTCATTCTTCTATTTGATCCTCCCCTCTAGTCTTCAGCCTTCCAATGCCTTTTCTTCCGTTTCTATCTATATTCAGACATCATTTCATTTAGTGGCTGTATTTTAAGTTTTATTATCTTGGAATTCCTTTTCCAGTCTTATCTTTTATACCCACTTACATATCGTAAAAAACTCATATCGGTACGCTGTATTTGTTTCGCCTTTCTTCTTTAACACCTGTTATACTTTTGTATATTGCAGGTGGTACTAATATCATTTTATAAACATCGTAGGACATCATCCTACAATTTGTTTTTTATGCGCTTATTTACCGTAGAGGCGCAGGTAATATGTACATTTCCACAACCATATAACATTAAAAATACAAAGAATATTGGGATTTTCGGAAGGATATATTACATCCAACGGAAGACCAAAACGATTGATACCAAAGAAAAAATATCAATAATTTAATTTCCGATTTGAAAGATATGAGAGACAAATGGGAAATGATTTTCAATTAATGCAAACTTTTGATACAGAAATAATTGTGATATAGAATTGCCATCGTGTCTGCCAGCTAAAAGACGTAGGAAAAAAAATTGTTGATGAGAACGACAGTCAGAATTTTGAAGTTACTATTGAAAAATATTTAAAAATTGAAGTATTTTATAAAATTCATGATAGTGTCATCGGTAACTAGGTCTTTTGCTGTAAATGGTTTGGATTCCTTGTCAATCGATCATGAAAAATTATAATAAGACGCTGAAACTATAGTTAAAAATACAAGACGATATTATTGAAAAATAAATCGCTATCGTAATATAAAATGTTTAACAATAATCATTGTTTTTTATATTGTAAAAAAACTCAAAATAAATTTTCAAATAATTTATTCACTTGGGGTGCATGCAAAATTTTTCTCTCGGGCCCGGCGACGTCTCTGGACGCCTCTGATCCCATTGATCATATTCACTTATTCAGACTTCCTACTTTACGATATTTGGATATCTACTTCATCTTGATATATTATTATAAATCCCAAAAGTTGAATGTTTTAACCTGTTCTATAAGTTCTTCCTCTATTACAATGTCAGATCCTACCATGGCGTTCCCTTCAAAAGCCACTACTTTTTGGAAATGTTTAGAATATATTGAGCACATATACAGTCGATCATCGATAAGTCAATGTTATGGGAAATCAAAAAGAATTTGAATTATCCAAAATTCGAGTTAACAAAAATTGCTCAAAAATTACATACATACTTAATCTTTATGGTGTTGGAAAACGGAAAATATGCGCTGTGCGATGGCTACAATGAATGCTATACTATGTCTATACTATTTAAGTTTAATCGACATCCCGCCGCCGTGTAAGTGGTGATTGACTGGAAGACTGCCATAAATCACCATAGCGTTGAGATAAAAACTCACAATTATTTCTGAAAAATTTAACTTCGAGTTACAGAAATATTTACTAATAGCAACCTAGTCTTGGGAATTATAAAAAGCTTTAACTTATCAAAAAAATAAACTTATTGAAATTCGAGTTATCGATATCGATAGCAAGGTTCGACTATATTTTAAAGTTTTTGTGCAGTACGTCGTAGAGTATTCTCATTATTGGCCATTATCGGTTGATAGTTTTATTCAGGTTTCTTCAATATTTTACATATTCATTCTTTTAGAATTTTAGATGGGTAGATAGTTAAATATCAACATTGGCCGAGGCAGATTAAAGAAAACCACAAAATAACAGGCCGCAGGCTTAACGAAAGAAGAATCAGAAAACTGTAGTAGAAGTTCCTTTGTATATAAAGGGATATTCACACAAAATAATGAGCCTACGTAGATGTTTTTATGCAACCCATTTTACAAGTCATCGTTCACCTTAATTATTATAATTGAAATTTATGAATCATGTGACTCCTTACTTTTGTTTAAGAGGGTCGACTCCAACGTTTATCTGGCTTGGTAGGACTGGTAAACGTTCTGGCAAAACTATAAAAATTGTAAATTTTGAATCGGTTATTAATTAACTTGGAAACTGTAAATTATTAAATAAAAAATCGTAGCTAAAAGATGTATTTCTACTCTATAAACGTATATTGCAACATTTTATTAATATGTCTCGATTTTGTCAAAAAAAATTCGAAGTAACCCTATTTTTTCAAAAATGTAGATAGTTTGTAATTTTTTTTGGCCGATTGATTAATTTTATACAAAAATTTGCAAAGTACGGACCTAAAGCAATCTTTCTAGAATGCGCTCAATTTTTTTCGGTTCGAAAATCGTTTTGCAATTAGTAATAACACCGATTTGAAGTAAAGCTGTTTTATTGGAAATTTCGAGCGGAGTCGACCCTCTTAAGTGACAAATGTTTCTTAAATTATAGGTAGTTGTCTGTGATTAAATACCATGCGAATTAAAATGTATAATAACGACAAAGGAAAATAGACACGCTTTCAATTTGCAGTACATGCCGCAATAACGCATCAATTACTGCGCGAGTGTATGGTGAAAGTAAATTAAAAACATATCTAGTCTGGCGTCGCTGTTACATATTTTAATTCGTTTGGCAAGTAATCACTAACAATTACCACTATTTTAAGAATTATATGTTACTTAAGCAGAAATAAAATAATAATATAATTAAGGTGAACTATGACTTGTAAAATGTGTTGCATAAAACATATATGTGGCTCATTATCTTACGGGAATAACCCTGTATATTAAACATTGCGGGCGACATACTGCAACCCTGTCGTTGACCAGAATTAATGGCTTTTGTCGCGTTCCTGTTATTGCCTAACAGGATGATATACGATCCGTTGTACATGCTTATTATGAGCTTCAATTATACGATATAGAAAGCCCCCTTTTTCCAGTACTTGCAGGAGTTTCGCTCTCATTACGTGGTCGAATGCTTTAACATAATCTACGATAATTATGCGAGTTTCTACATTGTATTCTCTGTGTTCCAATGATTTGCAGTACAAAAACATTACCTATGCAGCTTCTGCCTCTTCTGAAGCCCGAAATTTCTTTTCAGATTATGGTCTCTACTATTTTGCTCAATCTCTTTATAATAGTCTTTGAGTATATTCTATAGGCTTAATTTAATAAGCTAATGCTTCTATCATCTTCATATACTGTTCTACTTTCTTTATAAAATGTTGAAAGTACTTCAACATGCGTTTATTCCTTGGCGATAATTTTCTTTTTCCGCGCGTCTTAATGAGGTTGGTGAATCTCGTTGGTAATGTGCGTGGCATATATTTTGGTAATTCACTATTTATTTTGTCACTCCCAGTACCTTCTCTTTTAAAATTCCTTTAACCACTCTTCTACCTTTTCTATTTATATATCAACCATTGCTATGAAATTACTGTAGTTTGTGGAGAAATACATTAATTTAGTTTTTCTGGTGTGGTTCCTGGGGCAACACCATAAGTAAAATTCAACAGAATACTTGGATTTTCAAAAATGGTTTTAGAAAATTGTTTAATGGAATATAAATTTTAAGCATTGCTCTATCTTATATAATCATTGTATTTTCAGCTGGATGACAACCAGAGTTTTTTAAAGTATTCTTTTGAAATCTTCTATGGTTAAAAATGTAATGAATTTATTTAATTGTGTAATGCTGGAATAACCTAGTTGTCTGGTATATTTATTTGGTTGCGTTTTATGCATCGTATTCGATTGTTGTTAACAACATATTAATTTAAATTGCCCCCCCCCCCCCATTCACCGCACTCTAACGTGTTCCTAAGCGATTGTAATTTCTATATCTAATATTCGCTGGTAAAGTTGTTGACAACTGAAATAATTCGTTCATACAGGGTAATTCATGAGCAAGTACGAGTTCGAAAAATAGGCAACCAAAAGTAGGTATCATACGGTATTGCGATATCTAAAATTTTATTGGCAGCATTATAAATCAGAGATGCCTGTTTGGTATCTTATTTTACTTTTAAATAAAGTAAGTGTTAACAAAAACAACAAAGGCATATTTATAAATATCTACGGAAGTGTAAATATCAAATATCAATTATTCATAATACCGTCAATAAAAATTTAGAAATCGTATTTTGTGATGTGTATTTCGGGTTGCCTATTTTTTTAATGCCAAGTTCCTACTCTCCCGTGAATCAACCTGTATAATATCAATACCTTTCTAAAACATACGTCCAATTTTTATTAGTATTGCTGTAAACACAGTGCCAAATCTAATATCTATTCTACAATTTACGACTTTCTCTATTCGAATATCTTACTAAATTATAAGTTTGGTTTTCTCGAGTGAACAATTTGGAAATTGTATCTAATTTAATTTACATATCAACGAATTAAGAAATGGCATTCAGATGGGACGATTTTTTGTTCATAAACTACTTGGTGCAATTTTAACTTGTGATTGTAAGTACAGATTAATTAGTTTTTCGTACATCTAACATCTGGTATAGTAATCAGTATGCCAATTGTTGTTAATAATAGGAATGGCGTATCACAAATAATATTTAAAGTATGAAATCAAAAAATCGACGATATTTATACCTACATAATCTATACTCTGTTGATCGGTCAAACAATATTATTTTGAAATTGTTTCAATACTTAGGCAACACTTTAAACCTATATGTATAGGTAGGAGAACACTAAATATTATTGATGGCAAATTAATTTACAGCACATTACTTCTGCCGCTGCTATCACATCGTGGTTTAAATATTATAAATAAGTATTAGTATAATTCCAAACATTTGTAATTGTGGTTTCCTCTTTTATTAAAAAAAAAAGTTGGTTATTCGTTGGAATGCATTAACAAATTAGATATGTGCGTCATTTTCGAAAAAATTAAACATGCGTATAATCTATTGCAATGTACATAATTATACATATTCATTGTTTGATATTAATATTATCTACATATTATTCACACTTTGTACAAACATGTTTAGTTGCATAATTGATATGGTTGTCAAAAGAAAACACATACCTGAAATTACAGTAGCGCTTTTTACGTATTCCAAGATATTTAAAATACGCAACAAAACTATTATTTATTACACTACACACATACACACACTACATACATGCTATCATTTCATTGAACACAGTAAATTAAGTATTTGTAGCGAAACATATCATACGCAACAAAACTATTATTTATTTTGCTCGAATATTTCAATTTCTAATTTAATCGTTTAACAAAAACTCTTCTTGGGTTATCTTAAATTTGACGCTACGACGATAGGTTGCGATATTCTAAGGGGTAATTGGTCACATGCAAAGTTGCACAGATATTTTACAAAAAGGAACTCTTAAACTCGAAACCACTTACACACTTGTTCTTGTTTTTAAGATACGAAGTGCATTAATATTGTGCATCGTACATTCTTCAACAGCGCGTTATTTTTAGATTTAAGTGGTGTAGTAGGTTTCATCTCTTGGTGTAAATCGTACGCAACGTTACTTTAATTTAAATATTGCACTTAATGGTACATCCCGAAATGCGAAATTCTAACCAACCGAACAATGTTAAATACTTTATTAATATTATTAGATCGTATTAAATGAAAGTTATTCTACAGTCTTATGTAACATATAAGACGCTTCTTAATTCAACTATTTATCAAAACTGGACTGCCAACGATGTTAAGCATATTAGAAAATTAAATACGATAAAAGTTTAAACAGTCGAATTTACAATCTGTTAGGACTGTCATATAAAAAATAAAGGACGATTTACATGAATGGCCCAACCCCAAATTTTGTATCCACCGGTTTTTTCAAGGACACCCTCAGTTATGTAAATTTTGTATTGTGTTTAGAATCATCGTACAATGAGATGGAACTAGTTGAATGACTGCAGTACAACGAACTACACAAGTTTTCGTTGGTGGAATGATTAAGTACAATTAGATCTTTCTTTGTCAGCAGATAGTTTTATTTTGCATAGTCGTATATTAGAAACATTAAGGCAACATTTCACTTGTAATATGACGAACGTTAAAAATCTAAGAAATTGACGACGAAAGAAAATAAAAATATTATCTAAAATGTAGCATTTCCATTAAAGTAGACTGCATATATCATATATCTGAAGTGAACGCAAAGAATGGTTCTACTCAGTTTTATGAAAACAGATAAGAATGAGTGCAATTCAAGAGTAAGTGCACATCCGCGATGGCAGTGTTGCCAACCTTCTAACACGACATGGAGCATGTAAAGCAATTTTATGGTATCTTTCACAAAATAATGGCATTCATTTTTCTTTCTTAATTAGGAAAAAATTATGATACTCATTATGTGCATCTTTCTGAAACATGAGGGTCATTTGAAATGTTTCCGGAATCAAAAATATCATTATGTAAGTATTTTAATTTTTACTTTCCCTCAACAGAAATGCTCTTTGACCAGGGCCTGCAAAATATTCTTGGCCTGCTTTTGTAAGTTCTTTTGACGAAAATCTCTTTTAATTAATGCATTTTTAATTTCAATTCGTTAAATTTTGCGATGGAAACGACACTTGTATGGGCAAATGCACTGTCTTGCTGAAAATACATTTTTCTCTTTGCTATATATCTGTTACCGTTTTATAAATTTTTTGTCAAATTGGGAAAGAAGGGTTTAAGAAAGAAGAGTATGCAATAACTCTTCAGTTATTATTGAACCCGTTCGAAGATAACCAATCAAGAGTATTCTTTTAGCATCTCACAAAATCGATGCCATTATTTTTCCAGCAAATATTGTCTTTTTTGGCGACGCAAAAGCATGGTATTTTCATTTTTCTGTTTGTAGTTTTGTTTCGGATGCATAGTGGTAGATTTAAGATTTACGTGTGGTTACAAATGCCCGCTCAAACTCACTTATATTCTTCTTAAAACACTCCAAACACGTTCGAGAAGTTTGCCTACCCACTCGTATTTGACAAGTTTCTAGCAAATACATCATCCATCTTGCAAATAGCGTTCTTATGCCGTATTAATTAGTTAAGATCTGAAATGCAGGTTCATTTGAGATACTTACAGCCTTAGCAATTTCAAAAACCTGTAATCGGTGATCTTCCAAAATCAAATCATGAATTTATACAGTTACGTATGCTGTTGATTTCTGTTTCCGACAAACCTTTTTTAACCTAATAATTAATTGAAGTTAGATATTCCGTTTCTTCCATTTTTAAATAAATATATCAAATATAGCGGAACTCCCATATAGTGATGTTGGAAAGTACCCAAAAAAGCACTACACAGGGTGTCCCAAAACTCCTGGGACATAGAGCTACCACGTATTCTAGAGGTCAAAAGAAGTCGATTTGTCATATGCCAAAATGTACCGTTTGCCCGTGAGAGGAGTTCAAAGTTTACTTAAAAAATCACATTTTTGTATGCTGTTCAGAAACGTGTGAACCAATTTTAATGAAATTTGGTACCTGGGCACTTCAAAGGAAGCCACTACTTTCAGTAGAAAGAAACCCAAAGAAAATTGGAGAAGGGTTAAAACCACCCCCACCCCCTGATAAATTTGTTCAGAATTTTTTTAAGGATGATGATACGATTCTATGTTTTTTTTAAGGTGAAGACTTATTCATTAGCTTCATTTTTTGACTCTTGTAAAAACTCCGTAATTCGTATAGTTTCGAAGAAAAAAAATGTTTACTCAAACACTGATAACCGGTATTATTATTGCAGGTTTAATTGTATTACAAAATTTAGTTGGCCGTAGACACAAAAATAAAACAAAGGTGATAATTTTGATAGGAAACAAATTCATAATC